>CAUYQU010087934.1:0-53101 GCA_963574635.1 Cheracebus regulus
TTATTTAATATAAAAAAAAATTTAATTATTCTTTTAAAAAAAAAAAAAAAAAAAAAAAAAAAAAAAAAAAAAAAGATTTCTTCATTTCCAATTTGCATGCCTTTCATTGATTTATCATGCCTTATTACTCTGGCTAGAACCCTCCTCACTTCAGTGTTGAATTGATGTGATAAGAGAGGACATCTTTGCCTTGTTCCAGATCTTAGGGAAAAGAACTCACTTTCATCCTTAATTATGACATTGGCTTAGGATTTTTTTTTAAAAGGTGCCAGTTATTAGGTTGAGGAAGTTCTCTTATATTTCTAGTCTGCTGACAGTTTTTATGAGAAACGATTGTTTAACTCTGTCAAAATTTTTTGTGTATATTGAGATAATCATGTAGTTTTTGTCCTTTATTTTCTTCATATGGTGAATAATTCTGATTGATTTTTCTTGCATTAAACTAAATTTGCATTCTTGGGATAAATACTATTAGACTATGGTGCCTTGTGTATTAAATATATTGTTGGATCTATTTGCTAATATTTCATTTAAAATCTTGTATACTGGTTTGTAGTTTCTTTTCTTGGAATTTCTTTGTATTTCTTTTGTAAAGATATTTCTTAAGTCAGTACTTTTTAGTGTATTATTTTAATTTCTATTCCTATTTTTATTTTTAAAGTACTTGATTCCTGCTCCAGGAATGAATGTGTACATTGAAACTTATCACAATTGACTTCAGTCTGATACTAACTTCTGCTAAAATATGGCAACTTTGTTCCACTATAACTCTATTTCCCTTCCCACCTTTTGGTTATTATTGTTATAACCAATTGCAACAGATGTTTCCCTGAACCTGGTATCCCTCTTGCCATTCCTATCTGAAGGGGGTTCCCACTGAGTCCTCCCTCTCTTTCATCACTCCCATATTAAATCATTCATGAAATTATGAAGTCCTATAGAACTATTCTCCTTTGCATGTTTGCTATTTATCCCCTTCTCCCCAGCCTGCTGACCACTACTTTGGTTCAGACTCTGATCATATCTCATGTAAATTACTGCACAGACAGTGGTCACCTTGCCTTTAGTCCCGTCTTCCTCTAATGCGTTCTGCAGATGGAGCCTAGAGGGAGCTTTTTAGAATGTAAGTCATCATGCCACTCCCCAGATTAAATCTTACATCAGGTGGCTCCCTACAACCTTTGAGATAACTCTGAATGCCTTAGCCAGAGTCTAGGACCACTCCATGATCTATACTGTAAGCGGCATGAGTGTAGGAAACACCGCTGGCTCATGTATGCACCATCTCTAGCCAAGTGCCTGATGCTCAGTAAGTGCTTATTGAAGGACTGAGTGAATGAATGATCTGGCCTCTGCATACCACTGCAACTTAATTTCTTAACGTAGCCCCCACTCCAGCTTTGCCTGTGCTAAAAAATACCACATACTTACATGTAACTGAACATACCATCTTGAGACAGCTGAGATTAAGTGTCTGTGTCCCACAGAACAAGTGGTATCTCTTCTTTCCCTGTCCCCAAGTATCTATGTATGGCTACTGATTTAAAGGAGCATTGACAAGTTCCCTGTGGAAAACATTTAAACTGTATCCAAGCTTGGGCTCCACACACATTCAGGAGTGTTTAGTTGTGAGGCTAGAACCAGGGTGTGGAGCGTGGGCTGATGGACAGGAACCACGATGTGAAGAAGGACCCTGAGGCATTTGAGAGAATTCATCAAGGGCTCTGTAGGAGAATGGGGAATGAAGTCAGAAGGAGTCATGTCTTCAGAAGCAGGGTGGAGGCGAGCATGCAAACCTGCTCCAACCTAGCCTCGGTGATGAGGTGTGTGCTAAGGGGAGAGAAAGACCCTGAGTGCGAATCCAGGGGACACTTCCCTAAACTCAGTATCCCCCAGCCAAGCAAACCTGATGTGGGAGCCATTCCCATTCTGTCAAGCCTAGGTCACCATGAAGTCTGAGGTCCATCAATAGAGATCTAGGGCTTGAAGCAGAGGGGGCTGCATAGCAGAGCTAGTAGCCCCACAAAGGGCAGGGGCAGTGAGGGGCACCACTGCATATGAGGAAACAAAAGACCCGACTTTGGGGCTGCCAGAAATGAATGGGAGTGAGGAGGTAGACTGGTGGTGGAGGTGGGTGCTGAGAAGCATAGTGGTCTGAATCTTAGTTCTGTGGCTGTGTCAGTTGCCTACCCAGTAGCCACTCTTCCTCTCCTTTGCTAAAGATCCCAGTTTGATTCCACCCAATGTTGTCGGCAGTATGCACACAGGATTGGATCCAACCCTGGAGGGTTGTTTACAGGGTCCACTCCCATTTCCCTGCATGAGTGTAGGAAACATTTGGTTTAGAAGTGGGCACAGTGAAACATACAGTGGGCCTGCCAAGGGTGTGATGATTAACTTTATGTGTCAACTTGCATGGGGCATAGGGTGCCCAGGCATTTGGTTGAATGTTATTCTGGGTGTTACTGTGAGGGTGTTTTTGATGAGATTAACATTTAAGTCAGTGGACTGAATAAAGCCAGTGGCCCTCCCGAATGCGGTGTGTCTCATCCAATCTGTCGAAGGCCTGAGTAGAACAAAAGAGCTGACCCTCCCCAGAGTAAAAGGGAATTCCCCCTGCCTGATGGCTTTTGAACTGGGACATGGACTATTTCCTGCCTTTGAACTTGAACCAAAATATTGGCTCTTCCGGGGTTTTGAGGTCACCTGCCTCAGGGCGGGAAGTGCACCGTCAGTGCTCCTGGGTCTCCAGCTTGCTGACTCAGCCTGCAGCTCTTGGGACCTGTCAGCCTTTTTAATCACATAAGCCCATTCCTTATCACCAATCTCTTTATATGTATTGGTTCTGTTTCTCTGGAGAACCCTGACTAATACAGGACACTTCTGAGAAAGACTTTTCCTCCTGATAAAAAGAAAGAGCCTGTGTGGAGAAGCAGCCTCTGTTTCTGTCTGTGATCCTGCTGCAGGAACGTGGGATGTCTACAGCTGAAGCACTGTCTTTAGATTGTGAGGACGTAAGGTGAGGATGACAGAACAAAAGACCAAAGAGCCGGAATCCTTGTTGACATTGATGAGCCACTGAATCCACCGCGGAGCAGCCTGGTCCAGGCATCTGCCTATGTGAGATCAGACTTCTTCTTTTTTTAGAGACAAAATTTCACTATTGTCACCTAGACTGGAGTGCAGTGGTGTGATCTTGGCTCATTACAACCGCCACCTCCCGGGCTCAAGTGATTCTCCTGCCTTAGCCTCCCAAGAAGCTGGGATTACAGGCATACACCACCACACCTGGCCAATTTTTGTATTTTTAGGAGAGACGGGGTTTCACCATATTGGCCAGGCTGGTCTTGAACTCCTGATCTCAGGTGATCCACCTGCCTCGGCCTCCCAAAGTGCTGAGATTATAGGCGTGAGCTACTGTGCCCAGCCAGAGATCAGACTTCTTGATATTTGATCCTTGCTTCCCAAAGTGTGGTCCACAGCTCACATCAATTGTGTTATCAGTTATATTGGCCAATTATGTTATTAATTAGATTCTGCATTTCCAATGAGCTTGTGCAAAATCTCAGTCCCCATCCCTGGTCTTCCCAATCAGTCTTTATTTCAACAAGATTCCTGGTGATTTGTGTGCCCATTGAAGTTTGAAAAGCACCAGTTCGAGTGACTTTTAGCTGGGCATTCTGTTTTTTGCATTGAGAAACACCTTAATATAATTGATGTGACCTCCTTTGGATCTACAGACTAAGATTTATGAATATTTGATGTAAGTATATTAGTTTCTTGTTATGTAGTATCCTTTTGCCTTGTTCCTTTGGATGGTCAGTTCTGTCCTTCCTCTCTCTTTTTCATGTGGTTAACACACGTCTCCTTCAAGACTCAGCTAAGGCATCACCTCCACCAAGAAGCCTCCTTGTCCCCTCCAGGTTGAATCAGGTGTGCTGCATCACATTTTATTTGCATCATTACTTATTTGACTCTTCAGCTAGAACCCAAGTGCAGTGAGGAAAATCCATTTTTACTCGTATCCTTCACACCTAATCACTGTCCGGCCCATGTAAAGAGCTGAACGAGTGTTTTTAGAAGACAGAATGAATGTCACTTTGCCAACCTGCTCCTTGCTGCCGTGCCCACCCCCCACCCCATGAGGGATCCAGGCATCTGAGACACTGATGTGGCAGGAAGCCAGGTGTGGGATCAGGGAATTAGAAAGCCTGCTGGCCCGGCAGCTGTCTCTCCCTCCGTCCCAGCCCCTAGCCCTCTAGAGAGCACACATTTCAGAAGCAGCTGCAGGGTGCCCTCCCTACCTCCCTCTCTCTGCTTTCTCTTTCCCATGAACAAATGTCACAAGTCCCACAACAGCGGAGGAGGAAATCTGTGACAAAGAGAAGACCCAACAACTCTAAGCCCCTGGAGCTGGAAGCCCCATACCAGCCCTCCTTTTGAATGTCACCAAAGCAGCCCAGGCACTGGCCATGGGGTGGGGGGCAGGGGGCAGTGGTAAGAAAGCCTAAGAAGGGTGGGGCTGGGTGGCATTCAGCACTCGGCACTTGGCACTCGGCACTGGGCACTCGGCACTCAGCACTTGGCACTTGGCACTCAGCACTCAGCACTTAGCACTTGGCTGGTTATACGGAGCCTATATGCAGTTAATGGCACTTTCTCATTAAGCAGTTGTTAAAAATGGGGTAGTTCTTCCTTGCTATGTTCTATGCCATCCGTTCCTACAGACTGAGATAATCAGTGAAACCTGGCTGGCCTCAGTCTGGAGAAGCATGGGCCATTGCTGGGGGCAGCACTCCCAGGGTAGGTGCAGGAGCCAGCTGTTCAGGCCTGCACCAGGGATTCTGCTGGGAAGGCAGAAGTGAGAAGAGAGATCCTCATCTCCCAGCAGGTGCGTCACGGCGGCCTTCCTCATTAGCAGGAGCACTCCAGGCATCTCTGGTGTGCACACATGCTGGGGTGTGCTTGGGAAATCAGTTCCTGAGCTGAGATGCGGCCACTCCAGCTGGTGCTGGCCTCTCCAGGCCCAGTGGTGCTAATGGCTTGGTCTGACTTCATGCAGAGGAAACTAGTGAGGACTCGGGAGAAGGGAGCAGGAGGCCTGTCCCCACGCGGGCCCACAGCGAACATTCCTTTGGGAAACCATGAAACTTTGCAAATGTTAGCTGAGCAAGCCTCTCTAACCGAGACCCAGGCTCTGTGACGGGCCCTTGGGATTCAGGTGTGGATAACCTGTTCCTGCCCTCCCTGTGTCCAGCGGAGGAGATAGACAGACACAGCCACATCCGATCTAGTGTGGCAAGTGCTGCAATAGAAGCCAGTGCCAGCCCCGAGGGAAGCAAAGAACCCAGACTGAGGGGCAGAAGCACGTCCCCGGGGAAGGAGCAGCTCCGCCATTTCTCGGAAGGACGCGGGTGGAAGGGGGGACACTGACATTCAGTGCCAGGTGCCGAGCACTGTGCTGGGCACGCCCCCCTCCTCTTGTCTCTTGACTTCCTCTATAGAAGGGGAACCAAGGCTCAGAGAGGGCACGTGGCTGGCCTGCCATGGGAGCTGCCCGAGTCTCTGCTGTGCCACGCTGCCCACCCCTTGCCAGGGCCGAAGGAAAGATGCTCCGGGCTTTGTGAACCATGTTTTCTAATCTCTGTACTGGATGCTTTGACATCTGGGGACTTGCTGACCTGGAAGGGACTGCCCCTACCATGGGTTAGCTGATTCCTGGAGAAAGCGAATGATGCGGCCAGGACAAGGTGTGAGCTCTCCCATTCCAGGGTGCTAGTCCCCTGCCCTGATCACCCCAGAGCCAGGCACCGAGCAGCTGGGGCAGCGCCTGTGCACCCCCCAGCTCTCTGCAATCACTCAAGCCAGCCAATCCTGAGCCTGCCCACTCCCCCGCACCCGCTCCTTCCCATGGAAACCACACGAAAGGCTCTTGCCCACGTATTTCCTGCTGCCTCTGCCACCAGGCAACCCTGGTGCTTCCTGTGTGGCGAGGCATGCCCACCCCCGTCCCGGGATCTGTTGCAGCTATCTTTTCAGTAGCAGATGTCTCCTGATCTATTGGCTTCACCATACCTGAAAAATAATATGACCTATATTTTAAAACACAGGCAGAGGGAGTCACTGGTGTAACTCCAACAGGAACGAGTCGTGCACGTCCTGTAAGCTGTTTGTGTGGTTGGGGCCCAGGAGGGTGGGTAGAGGCTGATGGGTCCCTGGATCAGGCTTACATCCTGGAGGTGCTTAGGGAATTCCTGAGAATGTGAAGCAGGTTTATGTTATAGCGCAATCCACCAGGAACCTCACACACAGATGAAAGAGAGAAAGAGAGAGAGAGAGAGAGAGAGAGAGAGAGAGAGAGAGAGAGAGAGAGGCCTCCTTTGTCATAATCCCAGTGTGACAAGAAGAGAAGGAACTGAGGCACGGTTGGTGGGAATGGGGCAGAGGAGACAGGTTGAGGAGCGTTGAGGAGACGCGGTGGTGCGAGCGGTGCTGGTTTAATGAGGAGCTGGGGTGGCGGGGAGGAGGTGGGCTTTGGTGAGCCGGCGCATTGCGGACGGCGGCTCACTGAGATGGGACCAGCTGGGTTGACTGCCATGGAACATCCCATCCTCATGATGGGAGCCACAAGACTTTCAGATCTTTGGATTCAGGGCTCAGAAAAGCAGATTACAGTGGAGGATTAGAGTTCTGTCTGAGGCTTGTCCTTTTATATAACAGTGCTAACCTCATTTATCTTTTGTAATTGGTTACTGTTAAACCACTCACCGAAATTTAAACAGAGGCCTAACTGCAAACAACCATGTGACAAGGAACAAGCACCTTTTATCTGTCAAGAGCTCCCCTTAGGGAACTCAGAGATGCTGTTTGTCTGCATTCCTTAAAAAAAGTTACCACCTCCCATGTCAAAGGACCTGGGTAAGCTTGGATTTAGAAGTGGAACAACTGTGATGAGGCATTTACAAATGGGTTTTGATTTGAAATCTGAGATTGATCGGGCAGGCATCCAATATTCTGGAATCACGAGCATGCAAAGTTCAGACAGGCCCAAAATGACAGATGAACAGAAGAAAGCGTCTGTGTGCCGGTTGAGGACCAGGAAGCAGAAGTGGGCCCCAAAGGCGGGGTTTCGTCCTGGGCCAGTTGCGAAAGGGCCCTGGGAATTGTCTGGCCCTGAAACGGGAATTAGGTGTGAGCCCTGGAAGCTCACCTCCAGGTCCTGACAACTGAAAGATTAAAAAAACAACCATGCATGTGTGTGTGTGTGTGTGTGTGTGTACACGTGTGTGTGTGTGTGTGTGTATGTGTGTGTGTGTGTGTGTGTTGCAGGGGAGGTGATCATGAGCTATTATTGCAGTCGTGAAAAGGCCGCTGCAGGAGTGCCTCATAGAGGTTAGGTACTTGAGAAATCCCAAGGGAGAAGATGCGATCCTTACTCCCAAGAGCTTCCAGACTATGGAGGTGACCAGGCATATTTGAAGGTTCTTCGGATACTTCTGAGACAGAATAAACACTGTGCGAAAGGATTCCATTCGTAGCTGTAAGGGTCACAGCCATGTGAAGTGAGGGCAGATCCCCTTGTGTGGTGCGGAGAAGGTGGATGGAAAGGACTGCGCCCCAGAGTGGAGCACTCCATCCTCTAATGCGCTCCTGTCCTTCTCAGCACTACGTTCCTCCCACTGAGTAGTGTCTTAAGAGCTGAGGTTAGGTCTCCTGCCCCAGATGGGTTCAAGCCTTTAAGACCTTGGAGAATAGTAAGAGTTTCTGTAGAGTCGTGCACTAGTATGGGAAGGTGCCATATAGCGCAGCGCAGGTGCCCATCCTGTCCCTAGATGGATTTTTCTTGGCATTTTCTGAGAGGAGAATGGGGAGCACACGAGCTTTTTTTCATCTCCCAAGGAATCACCAAGTCTATTCAGCACCTTAAAAGCAGAAACGGCAAAATGACCATAAATAGAATGAAAAAGCAAAAAATGAAACGGTACTTGCCACATGATGACAGATGAAGAGTTAATATCCTTACTCTATAAAGCTCATGTGAACAGGTAAGAAAAATACTGAGGCTACAGCAGGACTTGCACACAGGATGTATGGGAACACTTCTTCCAGGCTGGGAGAGGCTGCTCCTAAAATAGAGGCAGAGAAATGCTGGGAACTCACAGAGCTTCCCTTGCAGCTATGATATGGACATGCATCCCTGAGCACATGTCCTGGGACACCACTAAGTTGAGGAGGATTCTGAGGCTTTGGGAAAAACACAGGAGAAAGCAGCTGCCCACATTCCTTGGCTTGTGGCCCCTTCCTCACATCACTTTCACCACTGCTTCCATTGCATCTCTTCTCTGTTTCTGAGTTTCCTGCCTCCCTCGTATAAGGATCCTGTGATTACATTAACCTCACCTGGATAATGTCCCATGTCAAGGACCTTAACTCAATCACATCTGCAAAGTTCCCTTTGCCATAAAAGGCAACATATTCACAGGTTCTGGTGAGTAGGAGGGGACATCATTGGGGGCCATTATTCCAACCACCAAGGATTTCAAGCTTAACTTGTCAAAAACTTAAATCCCTTATTCCTGTCCTCCCCAAACACTATTTGTCCTATTTTCCATGGAATTTCTATGGCGTCATGATCTACGCAATTGTCTGTCCCAGCAACTTGAGTGTCATCTTCGGCACCTCCTCTCTCACTTCCCACACCTTATAGCCACCTGTGAGTGTTTACTGAGTGTCTACTATGTGCCAGGCACTTGTCTAGGCTCAGAAGACATAGAGATGAACAGACATGGAGTCTCTGCTCGGAGGGCAAATAAGAAAATAGCACTCTAGTATGTAGTGCTTTTAAAAAAACAGGCAGTGTGATGTATAGACTTGCTGGAGGTTACTTTAAATTGTGCGGTCAGAGGAGGCCTCTTGGAAGACGTGACATTTAATTTGGGATTTGATAAGAAGCAATCAGTCATGCAAAAGTTTCCAGGCAGTGCAGCCAAGACTAGGGAAACAGCTTGGACGAAAGCTCTAAAGTAGGAACAAGCTTGTGTGGTTCAAAGAGCAGGAAGAGTGTGAACGTGGCTGGAGCTCACAGGGAAGAGCGAGATGAGGCCAGAGAAGGTAGGAGTGGAGTCTCCAGGGCCTGGGAGCCCTGAGCAAGGACTTCGGATGGCACCTTCAGAATGTAAGGTTTAATCTTGTCTCCATCTCCCCCTGCCCTTTTAGCCTGACCAGCCACCATCTCTCACTTGGGCTATTGCAGCTGTCTTCTATCCAGCCTCCCTCCTCCACCTTTGCGTTCTCTGATCCAGTTTCTATATAAACACCAAAGTGATCTTTTGAAAAGCATGCAGTACTTTAGTGTATTCAACATCTTTTCCAACCTCCTCCCAGTGTGCCTTTCTCTCCCGCAAAGGCTGGAAAGGTGAGGACTATATTTCCTAGACTCCATAAACTGTAGATTCCAACTTAGGCTCTGCTTGAGGCAGATGTAGGTGATCTGAGCTACTGCAGAGTGAGGCAGGGAGACAGGTGGCAGGGTGCGGGCATTCACTTCTGCAGGTGGTTCCAGCAGGTGCGGGGATAGGGGCTGTGGCCCTAGCAGGTGTAGGTCTAACAAGTTTGGCTCTAGTAGACGTGGATCTAGGAGGTGTGGCTCCAGCAGGTGTGGGTCTAACAGGTGTGGCTTCAGCAGGTGTGGGTCTGGCAGATGTAGCTCCAGCAGGTGTGGGTCTAACAGGTGTGGCTCCAGCAGGTATGTGTTTAGCAGGTGCAGTGTAGATCTGCAGCTATAGTTGCAGCTGTGGCTTGTGGAAGCTGGACTGCTGCCTGTAGATTGTGTTCTGAGGCCAGCAGGTGCAACTCATCTGATTCCCCAGCTTCCTCACTGAAGTAGAGGTAATGGCTTCCCTGGTGGGTGAGCTCTGCTGTGATGTTCTAGGAATCCCTCCTTGAGACCCAGGACATGGCCTGCTCCTCCAGCCCATCTAATGACTTGTAAGCAGATAATTCTCTGTATTAGATACCTTTCTTCTCAAAAAAGCAAGAGCGAATTCTTTCATGGTTTGTGGAACTTTGAATACAAAGGCCACCCTGATCAAGTCACTTCCTGGCTCATTGACCATAGAATAATACCCAACATGCTTCATGAGCCCATCGTCCCTGGATGACTTAGAGCCTTGCCTCCTTTGGGCACACACCACTCCCTTTTCTTTTCTGGTAACTCCCTCTCATCATCCAGATCACAGCCTAATGTCACTTCCCCAGAGAAGCCTCCTTCTGCAGTTGCCAACACCAAGTCCCACAGACTGGGTGCCACCAACAACAGGTATGAGTTTTCTCCCAGTTCCAGAGGCTGGAGGTCCAAGGTCAAGGTGTCAGCAGGGGTGGTTCCTTTTGAGGCTCTGAGGGAAGAATCTATTCCCACCTACGCTCCTGGGCTTTTAGAAGGCCATCTTCACGGCTTCCTTTCTGTGTGGTGCATCTGTGTGTGTCCAAATTTCCTCATTTTATAAGGACACCAGTCTTAATGGATTAGGGCCCACCCTGATGACCTCACTTAACTGAGTCAATCTACCATGACCCTAGTTACAAATTCTAATTCCACTGTCAGGTACTGGGGGTTAGGACTTCACCCCATGAATTTGGGATGATGGACACAATTCATCCTCTAACAGCCAGGGTCTCAACGTCTAACCTCTCGTCAAACTCTGCTTCTTCGCCAAAGCAATCAACTCGGTGTGTGACTGTGCAGCTGTTGGTTGGTTGACATTTGTCCTCAGCTGGGGAGACTGTGTCGGATGGTCCATCGGTGCTTAGCACAGGTGGACTCATTCTGGGGTAGAACGAGTGCTCAAGAGGTATTCGTTGGATTTGTGAATGAATGAGTTGAGGAATAAATGATTCTAATAGCTGATGAAAGACCTAAAAGGCCAATGATAAGCAAGTGGCCAAATCACCCAACACAGTGGTTCATTACAGCTGTTAAAATGTTTCTGAAGACTTTGTGAAAATGTGAGAAAATGCTTATGATTTGACATTGAATGATGTGGTCGAATACAACCATTTATGGACTATTACATGAAAAAAGAACAGAAAAATGAGAGTCCAGTGTTGAACTCACTAAAACAAACAAACAAAAACCTACATAAATTGTAATCAGGTTTTCCACATTAAATGTATTAGTTCTTCTGATTCATTAAATAAACAACTTCATGTCAAAGCTATAGGAAAATTAGCATCCTTAAAAACTGGGACTCTATGAACTACCCTTTATTCATTTTGGACTAAAAGATGGGGATGGGAGGAAATGCACAGGGCCTTGTTTCTACTTCTTTGGGTGAATCTTATTTTTAGTAACTCACTTAGCCATTAATAAAACCATATCTGATCATATGTAAAAATGATGTGTTTCAACTTCTTATTTTGCTTATTTGCTCTTTAAATTTTTTTAAAAACTTTTTTTCTGTCTTCAGAACTAATGCCTGCTCATTAAAAACATTAAATATCGAAGTAAAACAGAAACATAAAGCATCCTAAAATTGTGCCTCAGAGCCATAACCATTAATTACATTTTGGTAATATTCCTCCAGAATTTATTCTAAATATACAGATATGTATAATACATACACAAACATTGTGCAGAAATGAATCTGCACTCCATGACAGGCCACAAACTGCTTCTTCATTTCAAGATATTTGTGGCCGTGTCTGATGGTATGGTCCCTATGCTCCCCCATCCTGCCCTTTTTACCCAAGCAGAGACTCAGATGCAGAATCATCAACCTAGGGTCTGAGAGAAGCAGCCGAGATCCAGAAACAGGCCTGGCCCTCTTCCCAAGGGCAGAATGAGCAGGTCCAGGGTCCCTGACTGGGTCACGCTCTCTGCTGCTCTGTGTGCTGGCTGTCCTTTTTTGTCAGGAAGACCAAGTTTACCACCACATGTGCTGGTGCGGTTGGATGGGCCATGTGCGGCATCCTGGTTGGGTGGACACTGCCATATAAGCAGCAAAAGAACAGAGCCAGGGCCATCCTGAACTTACTAGAGTTAAAATCCCACCATGTTTGCAGAATTCTCTAAAGCTTCCCAAGATTAATGGAGTTATTTCCATTATTCAGAGCTGTGACCAAGTTTGTGAAACTGTATAACATGGTTAAGAACACGGATTAAACATCTTTTAAGGGGGCAGTGGTGTTGGTATGGGGTGTGGATTCTGTGTGTGTGTGTGTGTGTGTGTGTGTGTGTGTGTGTTAGAGAGAGAAAGAGACTGTGCGCTTTACTAGCAATTTAATAAATTATAATCTTCATATTTTGTAGTAAACCCATAGTCCTTGTGTGTCCTGAAAATTTCTGAATGATCAACAGACATTGTTTCATGTTTGGTGAGTAAAAAAATTATATCTCTGAGAATTTTGATACATCAGTACATCTGAAATATCCTAATAACATTTTGAGGTGTCTGATGACAAATAGTGGTTGCTGTTGAGTCTATAAATATCTTTCTCCTCTCAAGTTTGGAATAATATGAAGCCTGGGTTTTAATAAATGCTTCATGGCTTCTTTTTTTCCCCCAGATGAACTCTTCCCTGCTCTTTCTGTTTCCTGGCTTCCTCTGTGGTAACAGTGTGTCCTGGGAAGACCTTGTGTCACAGTCCCAGGAAATAACGAATCCCACTGCCCTGGAGGTGAACACGGACGGCTGGCTTCCAGCAGCAGGAAAACCGACCTCCATAGTGAGGACATCTGCAGTTATTTTTTAAAATTTGAAGTTCTTTATTTAAAAAAAAAAATCAGCTCATTGTCTTATATTACAGAATATTGCAAAAGATAAACTATTAATTATCTCAAACTTTGGATAGTTTTTCCATTAATTTAACAGAGTAACTGTTCACATTTCTTCAAGGCAGAGTACAACATTTAACAGCCAATAATTAGAAGGAGCCCTGGGGAGCATTATTCCTGTCCATGGAGCCTGTATCATCGATGTTTATTGACTTCACCTTTGAAACTAAGCAACACACAAACACATCCTTTTATGTCAGAATCAGATTTGTTTCCAAGCGCAGCAGCTGCACATCACTTCACAGAGATGAAGACTTAGGTGGAGCAAGGGAAGAGGAAATGCAAAGAACCTTGAGCTTGAAGCTTTGTTCTTGCATGATCGCTGGTGCCTTAGGATGTTGTTTTTCCTGTGGAACTCCTAGGGGGCAGAGAGGAGGGAACTACTGGCCCATCTCTTGGGTCCCCCGCTCAGGTAGCGTAGCCTTATGCCCGTCGCTGAGGGGAGAGGGTTCAGGGCTTTCCCAGACAATCTGCACCTCGAGCTGGGGGCATCCACACGATAATAACTAGGTGCCTGGCAAACTTGTGAGTGGCTCTGTCACTTGGGGCTAATTAACTTGGAAAATTCTGAGTTTCGGCTGGGCATGGTGGCTCATGCCTGTAATCCCAGGACTTTGGGAGGCCGAAGTGAGTGGACCACTTGAGGTCAGGCATGTGAGACCAGCCTGGCCAACATGGTGAAAACCTGCCTCTGCAAGAATACAAAAATTAGCCAGGTGTGGTGGTGCGCACCTGTCGTCCCAGCTACTTGAGAGGCTGAGGCAGGAGAATCGCTTGAACCCGGGAGGCGGAGGTTGCAGTGAGCCGAGATCACACCACTGCACTCCAGCCTAGGCCACAGAGTGAGACTCTGTCTCAAAAAAAAAAAAAATTTCTGTTTCTAGTTTTTTTTTTTTTACCTGGAAGAAGCTCAGGAAACAGAAGCAGATGGAGGCTGGTGTTAGATCCAGCTCTATCCCCACTGCACTTATCACTCTGGATTGTATTTTTGTGCTAATCTGTCTTCCCATGAGACTGGGGGACAGGTGGGCCCAAATCTGGGTGGCAGACCCTCAATTGCTACTTCCTGATGAATATGTAAATGAGCCCCTGGGATGTGTTTTAGAACATAGAACACCATAGTCTTCAGATGCTCTGGTGACTGCTGAACCAGTGGTCAGCTCCTCAAGCCCTTAGGGACATGGCGCTTCCTCAAGGGCAGGATGTGGTGTTGTTTTGCTTCTGTTTTGGGAGATTATTCTTGTTTCTTTAAAGAGATAGTGAATTCTCTCACGTCAGAGACCGTGGAATGTGCTTCTTTCATGGGAGATGCAGAAAGCTATGAAACAGGCTGTCTGCAGCGGAACTGAAAGGGGCCAGGTAGACATAGGCGGGCAGGAGGAATTTCCTTTGTGCTGGCTTGCAAGCTGCAAGCTCCGGCTTTCCATCCATATTACATTCACTCATCCTCACCTGCCCCCACCCCAAAAGACTCTGAAGACACTATTATTATGCTCATTTTACAAATATTAAAAACCAAAGCACAGAAAGACTGTCTCATCCTGGGCATGGTTATGATGTGGCAAAGCTTGCTTTGAACACTGGTGTGGCTTCCCTAGTCTAGAGTTGTTTGTGCTGACATGGGACCATTAAACATGAGGAAGCTGATGTGTACCCTAGTAGTTAGTACTAGATTCTAAATCAGTCTTCTCAGACATGTGCGTGTCACAAAAGATACATCACAGTTGCTGGAATTCCACAATTTGGAAGAAGAGGCAATAACTCCTTAAAGAATTTTTGTATCATTTTATGTCAATAGAAATTTTAAATATTTTAAATATATAACTTACTATATTCCAGGCAAAATGCTAAGTGCTTTGTGCATCTTACCTCATTTAATACACACACACACACACACACACATGATCCAGTGAGGCAGGTGCAAATATCATCCCCATTTTGCAGATGGTAAAATTAAAGCTAAAAATACCATCCAGCCAAGAAAATCTCGAAAAAGAACAAAGTTGGAGGACTCACACTTCCTGATTTCAAAACTTATTACAGAGCTACACTAATCAAAACTGTGTGGAACTGGCATAAAGATAAACATACAAACTGATGGAATGAAATGGAGAGCCCAATAAACCAGAAATGGTCAAATGATTTCAATGAGGGTGTCAAGACTGTTCAGTGGGGGAAAGGGCAGTCTTTTCAACAAACAGTGCTGGGGAAACTAGATATTCACATGCAAAAGAATCATATTGGAGTCTTACTTAACACCATATGCAATAACTAACTCAAAGTGAACCAAAGACCTAAATGTAAGTGCTGTTACTACAAAACTCTTATAAGAAAACAGGGAAAAGCTTCATGATACTGGATTTGGTAATGATTTCCCTTTTATAACACTGAAGGCTCAGGTTTAAAAAAATTAACAAATTGGACATCATGACAATTAAATACTTTTGTGCATCAAAAAGAGTACAGAGACAACCTACAGAGTGGGAGAAGATATTTGCAAATTATATACCTGATAAGGGATTAATATCCAGAATATATAGAGAACGCCTAAAATGCAACAACAAAAAATTCAAGAACCCAATTCAAAAATGTGCAAAGGATTTGAATAGATATTTCATTAAAGAAAATATACAGATGGCCAGTAAGTAGATAGCCAGTAAGTAATCATTAGGAGAATGCACATAAAAATGATCATGAGCTAAAACCACACACCTGTTGGGATGGCTAATAATAACAACAAAAAGGAAAGAAAAGAAAAGAACCAGTGTTGGTGAGCATTTGGAGAACTTGGAAACTTTGTGCACTGTTGCTGGGAATGAAAATGGTGTAGCCACTGTGGAAACGGTGTGGAGGTTTCTGAAACAATGAAAAATACAAACACTATATGATTCAGAAATCCTACTACTGGGTATATTCTCAAAGCAGGGACTTAAAGAGACATTCGTACACCCACGTTTGTGGCAGCGTTATTCACAATACCTAAAACGTGGAAGCAACCAATCCAAGTGCTCATCAATGAATGAATGGGTAAAATTCATTCAAATTTCAAAATGTGTATGTATGGAATGAAATATTACTTAGACTTAAGAAGGAAGGAGATTCTGGCATTGGCTACGACATGATGAATCCTGAGAACATTACAGTAGGTGAAATAAGCCAGTCAAGAAAAGACCAAGATGGAACGATTCCACTTATATGAAGAAACTAGAGCAGTCAGATTCATAGACGAGAGAATAGGATGGTGGCTGCCAGGGGCTGGAGGGAGGAGAGGATGAGAGCTGGTTTAATGGCTGTAGAGTTTTAGTTTTGCAAGGTGGAGAGAGTTCTAGAGTTGGGTGGTAGTGATGGTTGTATAATAATGCAAATATACTTACATCCACGGAACTGTCCACTTAACAGTGGGGAAGATGGTAACTATTATGTAATATGTGTTTTTACAAAATAAGAAAAAGTTAGGGGAAAAATATGGCTAATACATGATTTACTCTGTCTTGAACTAGTTAACAGTGGAGTTAGGCTTTAAAATCAGGTTTTTCTGATTCCAAAGCCATGCTGGACACATGGAGCACTGTGTCTGTGTGGCTCATGGTGGCTTGATTGAATATTTTGCCACCCAGGTGGCTGTGGGTGCAGCACGTGGCCCTGCAGTCCCTGGAAAGCAGCCACCTGCAGCTATGGTTGATGCTCCGTGCAGAGGGAGAGCAGGGGACCTCCAGGAAAAGCCTGAGGACCCCCAGAAGAAACCATGGGGATGATGAGATGTGAAGTGAGCATGGAGATGATGGTAAGGATGAGCATGGCTCACATCTGCATTGCTCCATGACCGCAGAGGAGGGCAGAAGGGGACCTCCCCGGCCCTAGGCTCCTGTCTACAGCCCAGCCCCAGTGCCTCTGCTTCTGCTGCAGAGCAAGGCAGAGAGAAATTAGGCTCTGGCTGGAAAAATTAGGCAAGTGAGATAGAACAAATCCCTAAGTATGCCTGGAAAATTCCACTGGCTAATTAGAAATGCTAAGGATGCTAACAGAGCAGACACAAAGTTCACATATGTGGGGAAATCTCTTTTATCTAGGTCTGAAACCTTGCTTTTCAGATAGAGACACCAGGGTAGGATGCAAGTCGCTTATCGATCATACCAGCCAACATGTAAGGACCGGCCGCGTGCCAGGCCCCGAGACAGGCCTGTTCTGTGCAGCTCCCCTACCTTCCCTCACTCTCAGGAGGTGGTATTGTGAATTGCAGAGCCTTCTTCAGCTCAGCTCCTTCTTGGTTTTTATGAAATACCACAGAATCCTCTCGATAAATCACTTTTTTCTTTTCGGCTTAAGCCAGTTCAAATGGGTTTCTGTTCCTTTTGTTTGTTTTGAGACAGGGTGTCACGCTGCCAACCAGGCTGTAGTACAGTGGCGCGGTCATGGCTCACTGCGCCTTGACCTCCTGGACACAAGCAGTCCTCCTGCCTCAGCCTCTTGAGTAGCTGGGGCCACAGGTGTGTGCCATCACACTCAGCTAATTTAAAAGAAATTGTAGAGATGTGGTCTCTTTGTGTTGCCCACACTGTTCTTGAACTCCTGAACTCAAGCGACCCTCCCATCCTGACCTCCCAAAGTACTGAGATTACAGGCATGAGCCACCATGTCCACTGGGTTTCTGTTCCTTTTAACCAAGAGTCTGTGACTGAAGTGGTTGTGCCCATTTTACAGATGATGAAACTGAGGTCTAGAAAAATTAGATGATATTTCCAAAGCTAGTAAATGATGGCATCAGAATTTGGCTGCAGGTCTTTTTGGCACCAAAGTCAGTGCCCTCGGCCATGCTGCCTCCCCAGGTGGGCGAGGACACCTCACCTGGCGGGCAGGTGGGCAGACATCGCCACTGGTCAAAGTGGAAGAAAGAGGGAGGAACTAGGCAGAGGTCTGAGGCTGGTGACTGAACAGGCCGGCAAGGAGAGCTTTAGCCAAGGGGTGCAGGTAGGGGAGGACCACCCAGGGAGATGCTTACCTGAGCTTCTCCGACAAAGGCCTTCACCCCCTACACCCAGTGTGCCAAGAACATTAACAATCAGCCCTGCCCCTTCAGCCTCAAGAGGAGGCTCCCATTCTGGGCTATTAAATCACAAGCACTGGCATAGGTCTTGGTGATGCAGGCTTTTGAGAGAAGTGGGATTCAAAATCAATATCTCATTTTGAAAACCATTAGCTTAAACGCAGTTTTGGCTGGAAAGCCCTGGGGTGTATTTTGATCTCCTGCCTTCCTGGTCCCTGCCCTGCCGTAGCTACACGCCTGCAATAGCTCCCGCATACCTGGTCATCAGAAGCCCTGTCTGCTGAGGAAAGGATGTCCCTGCTGAGGGACCAACAACCTGTCCCAGGCACTTGCCCAACCATGCAGGTGCTGCTTTGGAACAGAGAACTCTCCACCACCACGCGAGTTGTTTGCTCCCCCAAACCCCCTTGCATGTTGGGATCACCAACGAGGCTCTGTGGCAGGGAGGGCTCCTAGCGAGAGCTGCATTAGGCAGCCCTGGCCTCGCTCAGGAGGTTTTTCCACAACCGAAGGATGGACTGCGGGTTGTGTGCTCTGCCAAAGGAAGCCTGCCTTGCTTATGTTATTTTTTTAAAGACAGCCAAACATGTATCTAGATATAGACAGAAAACTTTTCTAACAGGTGCTTTCCTTCCTTCCTTCCTTCTTTCCTTCCTTCCTTCCTTCCCTCTTTCTTTCTTTCTTTCTTTCTTTAGTTCTTTTCTTTGTTTTCTTTCTCTTTCTCTTCCAGGCTAGAGTGCACTGGCTCAATCTTGGCTCTCTGCAACCACTGCCTCTGAGGTTCAAGTGATTCTCCTGCCTCAGCCTCCCAAGTTGCTGAGATTACAGGCACCCACCACCATGCCTGGCTGATTTTTGTATTTTTAGTAGAGACGGGGTTTCACCATGTTGGCCAGGCTGGTCTCAAACTCCTGACCTCAGGTGATCTGCCAGCCTCGGCCTCCCAAGGTGCTGGGATTTCAGGCATGAGCCACTGCGCCCAGCCTGGTTGCTGCTTTCAAAGAGTATGCTGAGGCTAGAGCAGAGCGAAGTTAGTACCTCCACTCATCTTTTTACCTGGGCCATTGATCTAAAAGCTGAGGCTGTCAGGAGAGAGAAACCTCATGCTGGGGTGAAGCAGGCGGCTGTGCCCGGGCTGCTCCCGTCTCTCTGGCCTCAGTGGATGAACTAGCACTTCCCAGGGGCTTGCCCTCTCCTGGGCAGGTGTGGGTTACCACTGCACCCCTTTGGCATTCTGAGATACACCCTGGGCTGTTCTTAAAACACAGGGACTTAAAGAGATTGTGGAACCATTATAATATTGCAGAGAAAGAATAAGGGAGGCCCCATATTTATGTATATGGAGAAAACAGTAGGCAGATTTCTCAGAGAACTGGAAATAGAATCGTCATTTGTTCCTGTTGCCCCATCCAAGGAGACAGAGACCAGGGACAGCACTGCTGGCCTGTGCTCTGCTCCCCATCTGTGGCCCAGGGAGAGCCACAGTGCAGAGGGACCTGGGCTCCCGTGCCTCATCAGGCTCCTCCAGGCGGGGTCCCCATTTCGTAGGATCCTTCATGCCTCCTGATCCTTGAAGCATCAGTCCATTCCTGCAGTGTACAAGTGAAGACTCCTTGATCAGAGGAGGAGGGGGACACACTCTGTGCCCTGTCCTTGATGTGCACAATGGCCAAAGAGCCAGGACCAGAGCTCACCTAGGTCTCCTGATTTAACAGCATGGCTGCGTTCAGAGCGCTCCTCTGGGGCGAGGTCCTTGCTGTCCGGAGGGATCTTGGTCAACTAGACAGAGGTTGGGGGATGGGAGGCTGGAGAGGCGCTGGGGCAGAGCAGAAGGGAAGGAGACCCTCGCTCACCTGCTTGAGGTCTTGTTTATGTAACTCAGTGGATGACGGCCTGGGCTGAGCTAGGCTGGTTTGACAAAACCACTGACCCTGGTTTCTTCCCTCTCACCCTAACTTTGTCATCTAGCCAAAAGGGGAATGACTAGAGGAATGTTGAAACTAGAATAGAAACACGGTTCAAGGTTGGGGAGAGAAATTGTGCAAATAAACCCTCCAGTGTTGAGGAGCTGGGAGTGGGGAGGAGGCTGCGGGGCTGGCGTGTTTCCAGGCCTTTTCCATTCATTTCTGTGTCAGTTCCTGGTCCCACTGGTGTTACAGGAGAAAAGGGAGTGACCCCCTCTGCTTTTTGACCCAAAGGATTGTAAACTTGTGCACTGAGGTGACATTTCTCCAGAAAGGGCTGGGTACACCATAGTGGGACAGGGTGCCAGGAGACCCCAGAATGGGACCAGCCAGATGGCTGGGTTCTCCCCTGAGCTCTGCCCAGTTACTGAAGCACCAAGAAGCTGGTTCTTCCACCGGCTGGCCTCAGTTTCCACACTTGTGAAACGGTGCCATTACCAACTGTCTTATCATCTCACCAGACGGTGGTGAAGACCAAGGATGACTATGAATGGACAAGTGCTCTCTGGTGCATTTCTTTATCTACATTGTCCCCAAAGTCACTGACAGAAATATAAGCAGAAACCAAAAAGGTAAAAAAGCAAATAAGAACACTGGAGTAATGGACAATGTGAGCAGGAAAATGTGATAGGAGGTGTGATGAGGTTGGTAGCCAGGAGTGCTGCCCGTGAACCTGCACAGAAGGTGGAGTGACAGGTATGTGAGGGTGTGGCGGGAGGGGAGGCCAGTGTAGAGGATCGGGGGTGGTCGGCTGGCGGAGGCAGGGGCTGGAGGAGACAAGGAGGACCTTAGGGTTTTCCAGCTTGGACGGTTGGAGGCAGCTGAGCAGGAGCCCGGGCGTGGAGCGAGACTGAGTTCCTCGGAGTGTGGAGGCACAGGGGGTCCTCACGTTCCCATGGAGACGTCTGCGGGGTTTGGGGGCTTAAGGGATAGGTCTGGACTGGAGGTGCAAATCTTCCAGTTATTGAGAATTGAAGCAATGTGGGATGGATGAGGTCAGGCAAGGCGAGTAGAAGACAAGAGAAGAGGAAGCCGGGTCAGGCTGACATTCGCTCCAGAGGAGAGGTGGCCGTGGGGCTGGTGAGAGAGGAGGGGCTCCAGGAAGCTGCAGGGGCTCAGGCTGGGGTGCGGGCAGGTGCCATGTTCTCCTGGTCCCTGCCCTGCCCTCCTGCCATGTGTGTTCCCAGCAGTAACGGCAGGGTCTCTGGGGTTGCGCAGAAGCCTCTGAGCTGGCTTATTGCCCAAATTGAATCCATGCTTTCCTTGTTACAGCGTTTGATAATGAATGTAAATCCGGTGCCTTAGAGGTCCCGGCAGCCTGCTACAGAGCAAGTCTTTCCACTGCAAGCTCATTTCCAAGACAAGGTGGCATGCACAGGGAAGGGGAAGGGGACGGTCTGCCCAGTGATGAGAGGGGGTCCTCCAGGTTTGCAGACCCTTTGCAGTGTGGGCTGGAAGGAGCCTCACGTGTCAAGGCTGGAGACTGGACTGGGAGCGGAGTGCTATTGATGAGGAGTTCAAGGACAGGGCTCTCCGTCTGGCTCTGCTGACTCTTGGGGCTGATCTGTTTGTTGGGGGCTGTCCTGAGCTCTGTGGGATATTCAGCAGCCACCCTGGCCTTGGCCCACTCGATGCCAGTAGCATCCCCACCCCCAACGGGTGACAACCAAAAATGTCCTGGCGGGAGGGGGAGCAAAATTGCTCCTGGCTGAGACCTGCCGACATAGAGTGGAGAGAGGATGACATGTCCTCCCCGCTCCTGACCCTGCTCCACGCCCAGGCTTCTATTGCTGCCACTCTGCCTTCTGGAAACAGTTTGCGTCCTGTTACTCGTTTGCTCAAAGTCGCCTATGGTTCCTCCAGGTCTGCAGACTGGAGCACCAGCTCGCTGGCCCGTCTCCTCTGCCCCGTCTCCTCTTCCGCTGAGTCTGCCAGGCCCCACTCAGGGCACGCTGGGGCCACTGTCCTATGGAGCCTGTCTGGGGCGGCCAGGTGGCTCACCTGTGGTGCTCCCCTCGGAGATCTGGGTCACTTACTCCATTGGCTCATTTGTTCTCCACACACTGTGTGCCCCAGCTCCCAGTACCGTTCACACCATATTTGTGAAAAACATCAGAGAACCGAGGGCAGGAGAAGCAGACCCCGAAGGCAACGATAATCCAGGGTGGCAGAAAGGGAAGCGAGGGCGTTTGGTAAATGAAGCACAGACTGGTGTGGAGCTCCGTACGGAGAGTACAGATGCCGTGAGTGGAATTTGTGAGAAAGCCAGGAACACACACAGACATTTTCATTTGCAAGAATTGGGAAAGGGGTGTGGTTCACACCCAAAAACGTCACAGGATCCTCTCCCGGGAAAGTACCCGGAAGGGTTATTATTCATTATTATATCCTCTGCTCTAGCAACGTTTGTGAGCTTTGTGATGGCAGATACTGCATTTAAGGCAACCATTTGTTCAACTTATAACAACAGCAATAGTATCGGTAAGTCTTGATGGAGCGCTTCATCTGTAGCAGGCACTGTTCGAACAGCGCTTGGATCTGTGAGATAGCTAGTGTTATGGGTTTATACTAGAGGGAACTGAGGTACAGAGAGGTTACAGCATCCAAGATCATACACCAGGATCATACGGTGGCAGAGCAGGAATTCAAACCCTGCACTTGGCAGAGGGTAGGTGCTCAGTAAATGCTTGTTGAATGAATGGGTAACTAAATAAACAACTGGTGCTTTCAAAGCTCTGCACCCACGTTCTCCTTACTGAACGCTCATCTTTTAAGGTCAAAGGCCACCCTCTCTCTGAGGCTGCCTCCCATTCTGCCCCTGCATGTGACTCTGCAGCACTTTGGGTCTCAGCCAGAGGGCTGGTTCCATTTTGTGTGATAATGCAATGAACTGGGCAGGCACCTCACCGGAGGGTATGGATGGGAATATCTTCGCAACTCTTTAAGTGCTTTGGACTTGTAGGTGCTTAATACGTGATGATTGACTTGAACTACATTGAAGTTGTAATAAGAGCCAAGATATTTACTGGCAGAAGTTAAGAGCAGCTAGAACCCAAAGGCCGTCAGAAATGGGGCCAAAGAGGCAGTGACCCTGATATCTGGTGAGCAGTGAGGAGGAGCAGAGAGGATCGAGGTCAGAGACCTGACAAGTTCCCAGAAGGACAGAAGACTGAACACTTCTTTGGCGGTAAGGCAGAGAAAGCTTTTGTTGAATTAGGGAAAGTGGGTTCAGCTCCATATTTAAAATTTGTATCTGAAATTTGTGTTTCCATTAACTGTTGCTCTAGTGGCAATCACAGTTCATGAGCTCAGGACCAAGAGCAGAGGCTGACATTTTTTTTTTCTTTTTTTTTGAGATGTTTTGCTCATGTCACCCAGACGGGAGTGCATTGGTGCAATCTCGGCTCACTGCAACTTCTGCCTCCCGGGTTCTGCCTCCCAAGCAATTCTCCTGCCTCAGCCTCCCCAGAAGCAGGGATTACAGGCACCTGCCACCACGTCCAGATACTTTTTTGCATTTTTAGTAGAGATGGGGTTTCACTGTGTAGATCAGGCTGATCTCAAACTCTTAACCTCAAGTGGTACACCCTCCTTGGCCTCCCAAAGTGCTGGGATTACAGGCATGAGCCGTCGCGCCTGGTCTTAATAAGCTTTTTAATAAGGTTTGATGTTGGTTAAAAATTCATGAATGGGATGTGTTTTGTACTCTTCTAAGTCTTTACAAATAGTAGCTGTTTCATCAGCAGCAGCAGTAGCAGCATTGTCGTCCCATTTTGCAGATGAAAAAACAGATCTACAGTGAGGCTGAGTGACTTGCCCAAGGCCAGACAGTTTGAAGTGGCAGAACCGGGCAGTAAGCCCATAATTCTGGCTTTGGAGTCTCTGCTCGTAACTGCAATACTCTGCACAGAGAGACAACCTATCTCTGGAATCTGTGTTTCCCTGGTCATAGCAACTGACAATGAAACGTGAACTGGCTGCCTTAGCAGTCTCAACAGCCCCACCGAGAACTAGACTCTAACTGTAAACTAGTTTCAAAGACCAGGTGGGATGATAGGGAGAGGGAATGAAGGCCGGTTCTCCTGGACTTACCCTGTAGCACATCGTGGGCGCTGAATGAGCCATGTGGGTAAAGCGGCTGGCTGCCCCCTGGGTCTGGTTTCACGGACTCGGCATCAGCATTATGAGTTCTTAGAAAGCCGAGGATGAGCGGTGTCTCTGGCCTTGCTGGGGGAATCCAGGGGTTTGCTAAGTGTATTTGCTCTGAAGAGGCAAAGTGTGAAGGAAGAGAGGAAAAAGGGTTGGAAGTGGGAGGCGGGCTGAGCACAGACACGTGAGGTTTGAAGAGGAAAATAGGAAATGTTCTTTCTTATAAATATTTCAGCCTTGAGCTGAGATCTTAAGTGACATACCTCAGATCCGAATATTTAATTTGCTGAGTGTTTTGGTTGAATAACATCCTTTTTCTTAATCCTCTCTGAGAATCCTTGAGGTGGAACCAGTGCACAATCAATTAAGAAGTAGATGGCTGCTTTTTACGGCCATGCAAACAGTGAGTCCACACATCCAGGCTCTTGGACAAATTATATGCTGGGGCTCACTCCTGCAGGATGCGATCGGCTTTTTGCGGTTGGCGTGCTTTTAAACCACACGGGATCTTCATGGAAAACAGATAGGCTGTGGTGCTGGGTGAGGGGCTTAGGCCACCAACCATCGCTGACCCCCTGTGACTTATGCCTTGCCAGGCAATTCCTGCTGCCATCACCATAGTTACTAGACAGATTCCGTATTTTGTAACTGTGAGCCAATTGAAACTCTTCAAGTCTCAGGCTGTTAATCTGTAACATGGGAATAATTGTAATACCTGCCTCATGGAGTTGTGAAAATTAAAAGAGAATGTACGCCATGCTTCTCACAGGGCCAGGCACAAGGGCATGCTTCGTGTGGGGTCTCGAGTGATGACGACAGCCAAGGAAACACAGATCACAGGATCCCGCCCCTCGCTGTGCAAGGAGCCGGGGAAAATGGAGAAACGAAATCCAAAATGCTTTGGTGTCTCCACTGCCCATCTAGCAGTTAATCGTGTACTGTCAGGTTTTGGGGGTGTCTGCTGTATGTTAGCCTGCTGGTATATCTGGAAGAAAACAGAAGTACAGGCATTTGCTGGAATTATTCTATGTGCCAAGCCCAGTCCTCCATGCAGGAGACCCGGTCGTCTATAAGGTTTGGTCTTGGTGCTCAAGGAAGTTGCAGAAGAGGAGAAAATTCACAGCCAGAAGGCAGAGACCCTGCACTAGGGGCACTTTATACTTTCCAACGCCAAGCCACAGTCCTGAGTAGAGAACCTCAATAAATGTTTTCTGATGCTACAGTAAAGGCAGTGCCTCAGTGAGTTTGGGGATCTCTCATTGCAAAAAGCCCCCACAATTTAAGTTTTTAGCTTTTTAAAAAAAGTCTCAAAAGTGGCTGGCAGCGCATGATGGCTTATGCCTATAATCGGAGCATTTTGGGAGGCCGAGGTCAGCAGATCACCTGAGGTCAGGAGTGCGAGACCAGCCTGGCCAACATAGCAAAACTCCATCTCTACTAAAAATACAAAAATTAGCTGTGCATGGTGGCAGAAGCCTATAATCCAAGCTACTCAGAGGGCTGATGCAGGCGCATGGCTTAAACCCAGGAGGCGGAGGTTTAGTGAGCTAAGACCGCGTCACTGCACTCCAGCCTCGGTGACAGAGCCAAGACTCCATCTTAAAAAAAAAAAAAAAAACAAGTAAAAATATCTCAAAAGCATCACATCCCAAGCTGTACAATTTTTCTAATTTAGCAGAAGTATCTATATTGAAATAAGTTACTGGAAATCAGAAAAGAAGTCAGTCTTTCTAGAGTTCTATTATCTATGTAAGTATAGCCTGGGGTCAAGAGAGAAAAAGAAAAAAGTTGAGAAAAGGAGCTGTGATTCCTATAGGACTTTTTGCTCATTAGACTGTTGGAGTAATAACAGACATTTGCCTTATTTGACAATGCGCCCACACCTTCTCTGAGCCCCATGTTTCTTCCGGAATTTTGGCTCAGAGAGGCTGTTCATTAGCTGGGCGGTGCCGTTTCGCAGAGAATAGGCTGTCTTAGCCTGACATCTGCTGGCCAGCCTGGTAGCTACGTGTTGGTTACATTTGTTTTCTAACTTGTATACTGACAGTGGCCACAGTTGTTTTTAATACGAGAAGTTGCGATTCTTCCGTGACTGCACCGTTCTCCTCTTATGTCTAGGCATTCCCCTCCGTAGATTCTGACAGCTGGGAAGACTCACCCTCTCCTGTCTTCTCCCCGCTTACCACTGGCCTTCCTTTTCAGCCTGTGAAACATCTTTTCAGTTAGGTGCAGTGGCTCACGCCTGTAATTCCAGCATTTTGGAAGGCGGAGGTGGGTGGGTCGCTTGAGCTCAGGAATTCAAGACCAGCCTGGGCAACATGGGGAAACCCGTCACTGTGAAAAACAAAAACAAAAACAAAAACAAACTTAGCTGGGTGTGTGGCATACACCCGTAGTCCCAGCTACTTGAGGATGGCTTGAGCCTGGGTGGCGGAGGCTGCAGTGAGCCTGGGTGACAGAGTCAGACCCTATCTCAAAAAAAAAGAAAAAGGGCTGAGCACGTGGTTCATGCCTGTAATCCCAGCACTTTGGGAAGCCAAGGTGGGAGGATTGCCTGAGTCCAGGAGTTTGTGACCAGCCTTGGGCAACATAGTGAGACCTCATCTCTACAAAAAAAAGAAAAAAAGTTTAAAAAAGAAACATCTTTTCATTTTTTTTTGATTTATCATCCTTGAACTCATTTCCTAGCTGACGTCCAATGGTGACACTTCTCCATGCCGGTTGCCAGCTCAGAACAGAACAGTCTTGCCACCATCTAAGACCCGAGTACAATATTTCCATCAGACTCCAGAGCCAATTTGGTTTCTCGCCAATGATGAAACTCCTTCAGGGAAGGCATTTGCAAAACGGCTTCCAGGAGCCTGCGGCAATGCCTCACATTCCTGGAGGGGTGGCCAAGCCTTATTTTAAATAGGATCCTCACCAGAGCCTTTGGGTGTGGGGGGGAGGCACCGTCAGTGTGTAGGGAGGGTGGGCACACTGATTTTCTCCAGAGCAACGTGGATCAGTGGCACCAATCTTCCCATCTTCAGCAAATGACGGAGTGAGGGCAAGTTCACATGCAGATTTGAATGGAGCAGGAGTGAGGGGAATGGGGCAAGAAGAGTGAGGCCGCACGAGGACCAGGTCTCACCATTAAAACCCATCGGCCATCAAGGAAGAGAGTAAGGCATAGCTTCACACGCCAGTATGGATGACTGCCACAGACAAAAGGTGCAGTGGGAAAGGCAAGACTCATGAGAGTAACTGGTGTGTGATTCCATTCATGCAAAGTTCAAAACCAGGCAGCACAAACCCACGGACGTAGAAGTCAGAAGGGTGCCATGTCTTCTGGTCAAGTGGCTGGAGGGGGTGGACTGGGCACCGGGGCAGGAGAGAGCGTGAGGAGGCCCCCAGGGGACTGGAGATGCCTGTATTTTGACCCGGCTCCTGCTCATACACATATGTGCAGATAGGAACATTCTCTTAAGGTTTATGCACCTTGTTATGTATAGATTACACCAAAAATTTAAAAAAGAAAAAACTGAAACCCCAAGCATCATCATTACCAAACAGCCTCATTGTCTGACCATTTGCTGGGAGCACAGAGTGAAGTGACCAGCATGCTCTGAACTCTACCGGAAGATCAGTGGGGTTGATCCCATGTGCATGAGGAGGCTGGGCTCAAGTTTGGGTGGATGGGAGGTGGGGAGGGGAAGAGTTATCAAGAGATCTCATTCTAGTCCTTTAATTTTAAATCGATTATAATTTTTTCCTCACAGTCATGGCTTTTAAATGACAGTCTCCACATCAGCCAGCATGTGGCTGCCTTCCAGTTGCAGAATCTTCTACCTCAATGGCAGTCAAGTTCCCTGGTGGGGCCTCACTTCCAGGAAGCAGCTTGACCTTCATTAGCAGCAGCAGTGGGAGGAGAAAGCTCTGCTCAGAACCCGAGATCTTCCCAGACACCAGTGACGTAGCTTCTGGTTTCATGTGGATCTCTGAGAAAACTGGCTTCAGGAATTTTCAGTTGGCTGCATTCTGCTTTCTGGAAATTGGAAGGCCTTGCAGCTGCTGTGGAATGTGCTTGGGCTGCCTGGGCCTGAGGGCCAAGCAGGCCAAGTTAGGTAAGGAGGATGCTGATTAAACAATCATTTGTAACCCTCGGACGGGTAATGTAAACGTCCCTTCCCCAGCATGCTGGCCACATAACTCTGCCATTGCGGAAGTTATGAGCTTTTTATTGGTGCTTCAGTGTGACATTCTGAACGGCCATAGTGCTTACTCATTTCTGGTTATCAGTGAGCTGCAATGTTTCAAACTGTCAGTGGACAGTCAGAGATAAACTTGGGCTAGCTTCAGACTGAGTGGCGCCCTGGACGTATCGCGTGTGTTGTGTGTTTTCTTTTCTTTTCTTTTTTTTTTAACTGTGGGATGATATATTATTTTTTGACCTGAATATGTTTATGTAAGGTACAGGAAAAAAATCCCCTAAATCTAAGGGTAACGAACCCTACTGACGTGCTGCTCTTTTCTCTCTTCTTTGTGCTTATTTATTCTCTACATTTGAGGCCCAAAGTGGCAACAACTGAAAAAAGTCACAAGAGGAACAGTCCAGGTTTTGGGGAGACAGGTCCTGGGAGAACAGCCCAAGTAGGGTGGGTGTGCACACATCTATTTCCCACAGACGCTGTGCGTGGGGTCTACACACAGGTTAGGCTCTGACATCAGTGTGAAAGGCAAAAATCATGTTCACATTTAAATTATCTCCAAAATTCCCTTAAATACCCCATAAAGTGCAGTGAGATGGTTTTGGGTAAACAATTCTGCAGAATAATTCTGTACATGTAAGTTTGAGAACCACTGAACGCTACTGGAAAGATATTTTGTATGGCGATATTGGGGCCTTATATGAGAAAACTGTCAGTCTCTAGTTGTGCATAGGATGGGCGTGATGAATTCTAAAATCCCTTTTTGCCAGTAGAGACCTTCCCATTTTATAAGAGTCCATTTCTGTAACTTTATTTATTTATTTATTTTTATTTTAGGCAAGGTCTTGTTCTGTTGCCCAGGCTGGAATGCAGTAGCATGATCTTGCTCACTGCAACCTCTGCCTCCTGGATTCAAGCAATTCTCCTGCCTCCTGAATAGCTGGGATTACAAGTGTGCACCACCACACCTGGCTAATTTTTGTACTTTTTTTTTTTTAAGACAGAGTCCACTCTGTTGCCAGACTGGAGTGCAGTGGCACGATCTTGGCTCACTGCAACGTCTGCCTCTTGAGTTCAAGCAATTCTCCTGCCTCAGCCTCCCAAGTAGCTGGGATTACAGGTGCGTGCCACTATGCCCAGCTAATTTTTGGATTTTTAGTAGAGACAGGGTTTCACCATGTTGGCCAGGATGGTCTCCATCTCTTGACCTCGTGATCTGCCCACCTTGGCCTCACAAAGTGCTGGGATTACAGGTGTGAGTCACCATGCCTGGCCTTTGATCTTTTAAGTAGAGACAGATTTTCCCCATGTTGGCCAGGCTGGTCTTGAACTCCTGACATCAGGTGATCCATCTGCCTCGGCTTCCCAAAGTGCTGGGATTACAGATGTGAGCCACCGTGCCTGGCCAACTTCTATAACTTTAACGCCCGGTAATAGATTTGTTGTTGTGAGGGTGAGAACATCAGTCCCCCATAGGTTAACTGTGTGCATGACATCACCACAAAGGGAAGGCTTTGAATGCAGGCTACTAACAGAACCTTTGGAAACTTTACATTTTCTGATGCCATCCATAGGACTGATGAGAGCTCTGCAGACAGTCAGTATCCTTTTCTTATCTGAAAATCTCTGTCCCCTTCCCCATCAAACACTAGGAACAGAGCCCGGGTGATCCCATCACAGACCACCTCAGCCAGCAAGCGTGGGGGTGGGGGATGAAACCTACCTACTCACGCTTTCTTTGTGCCTCCACCACTAGACCATTCCCTGACAGATTTTCTGCTTCTATAGGAATCTCCCTGAAAACCAGATTCCACAGAAGGCTTCCAAGCATTGTAGGAGGTCTGCATAGTTGGACACTTTTGTGTTCCTCCATTCTATTTAAGACGGCAGAAGGGGCCAGTCACTGTGCCTCATGTTTGTAATCCCAGCACTTTGGGAGGCAAAGGTGGGTGGATCCCTTGAGTCCAGGAGTCAAGACCAGCCTGGGCAACATGGCGAAACCTTGTCTCTACAAAAAATACAAAAATTAGCCAGGTGTGGTATAGTGGTGCATGCCTGTAGTCCCAGCTACTCAGGAGGCTGGGGCAGGAGGATCCCTTGAGCCCAGGAGGTCGAGGCTGCAGTGAGCTATGATCACACCACTGCACTTCAGCCTGGGAGACAGAGCAAGACTCTGTCTCAACAACAGCAGCAACAAAACTGACTGGATGGAGTGTGAGTGTGTTTTGTGCAAACCAACAGATATACAATGGAAACAATGCACTCTAAGTTGCCAGAACAAGGCCAAGCAGCACCCTACCAGCCAGAGAGCTGCTTGTGACATGACCACCTGCTGACACCAGAGTCCCCTTGCCTTCCCTGAAGGGCTACGACTCCCAGAAGCACAGGTAACACAGCCACGTGACTCCCAGGTTGATGTGGGGACAGATGGCTGAGCAACTTTCCACCTCTGCAGCTTTAGCTAAATTATGGAGGCTGAGATATGCAGAGAAACATCTTCAGGAAATACACAAAGGAGGTGCAATAAAACACTTCTGGGGCTATGTGTGTTCTGTTTATTTAGCAGTTTGTGAGGTGAAAAACACATCAGAGTAAACCACTTTTCCTCCAGACTTTTATCATGCTCAGCGTTAAGACTATCTTCGGGTTTTAGAACACTCAGCTCGTTTTCCTTGAACACAATTTACATTATAAGCTGTGCAGGGAGGATGTCTTGGCAGAAAAAAATATGCTAATAAGTTGAGTGCCGACCACCGCTGCTGCAGGATTTGTCGCTCCTGTCGCAGAGGTGGCCTGTGTGGACTCCCTCCTGGAAAGGACTCCGCAGTATCCCTTGGCATGCAGCCTCCCAGACACTGGGGATGGCCGGCAGCAACAGCCGGAGCAGCTGAGAGCAACAGAGAGAGAGCATCGACCACGCAGCGGGTGGGCCCAGGACTTAGACTTCTGAGTTCTCATCTCTCTTGTCTCACCACCCATGTGGTCACCTCTTCCCAGTTCGCCACCTGCCCCCACTTCTGATTTCCCAAGAAAGGACACTGCTGCTGACTTCTAGAGAGAAAATGAAAAGGGTGATGAAGGGACTGGAATCGCCTCTCTCTGCCTTTCTTTCCTCCCCTTTCCCAAGTGCCTGGGGTGAGGCGTGGAGGAGGGGACTAGAAATGGAAGAGAAGGAGAAAATTCTAGAAGGCTGCCTTCCTAGTGGGAGCGTGGCCACTGATAGGAACGAGCAAGCCAAGGCAGTCTGGGAGGTGGGTGAAGGGGTCGTGGGGTCCTTTGCAGAGCACACTCAGAAAGGGGCTCCCAACTGTGACAGAGCGCTGCAGGGATTGCTGGCCGACGCCTGGCTGCTGGATGGGGACAGGGCCTTTCTGGATGTTGGGCTGGCTCTGCTCATCCATCGGTGAGGGAATATCCACTGCTTCTGGTCGGGAGGGGTTCAGCCCAAAGTCTTGGAGAGAGCTGTTTCTTCAGCCTCTGCCACTCCCATGTGTAAGGATTCGATCACAGTTATGGGATCCTGAAAGGGAGACTTAGGGCTATTGTGGCTCAGAGATGGGCACAGCCTTCCCAGTGACAGGTCAGAGGATGATGCAGCAGCCGCTACATGCCCTCTGCAGAGAGCCGGTGTCACGCAACTGCGCTTTACGACAGCCCTGACCAATGGTGTGGATGTTGACCCGGCCTGTGGCCAACGGCCTGCCTATGGGGAACTTCTGCTGGCAGGCGGCGGTGGCAACTTGGGGCAACAGTTGGGGCTTCACTACAATGGTGGCATGGGTCATGGGGAAGGGAGGAAAGAGCACAACACCCTGTCACAAAGCTCAGTCCTTCTAGATTAGAACCCAGCCCCTGGAGGCAGCAGAAACCACCAACAATCTTCTATTTTAAAATCTATTGTTAGAAACTTCAGGCACCCACCAATGTGCTCAAAGCTGGCTTTGCACCCGCAGAATGGTTTTGCATGGTCCTGAATAAATGAGGCTAGAGTTCTTTCCCTGGCACATCCATGGGGACCTCTGAACCCAGAAATTGTCCTGTGACAACAGTCACTGTCCCCACTGTCATGCTCTATTTAATGAAGGTCCCTCCAGTGTGGTCTTCCTGCTGCTTCCTTCATCTATTGCAAGCTAAAGACCATGAAGACTCAGGGTCTTTCTGAGTTATTCAAGCACCAAACACTATTACAGATAAAACAGACAATAACGTGAAAATAAATAAAAGTCACCTGTCACCTTGCCCTCCAGAGATAACCACGGCTCATATTTTCGGCGTCTATCCCACCCTCCCCGGCCTTTTTCCTGTGCACACACACTTTTTTGTTTTGACGGCAAGCAAAGAACCAGGGAGAGGTGGCCTCCTAGGCCATTCAAAAATGCAATTTAAACAACGAGGCATGGTTTGCAAACTTTAGGGCTCATAAGCATCACCTGGAGAGCTTGTAAAACACATTCCCAGACCCGACCCTCAGGAATTCTGCATTCCCTGGGTGCTAAGAGAGACAGGCCTGCCCATCCAGCCCAGACTCCTCAGAAAACCACTGGAACCTCCAGGCTCAGGCACCATGGCTTCCTGAGGAGGCCTTGACCTTAGGTCATGTTCCAGCTGCACCTTCAACGATGAGTCTATCAGGATGAAGAGGAGGGAAAGAATCTTCCAGGTAATTGTGCAGGGCAAGGAGCCCTCCAAGGTCATGGTCACTGGGTCTGCGGTGGTAATTAAATAAGGCATGTAAAATGCCAGGTATAAGCTTCACCCATATCATGTGACCAGCAAGCAGATCCTGACAACTCCGGGATCCACCAGCACCCTTTTTAATTTTTGAATTTTTCTCATCTTTAAAAATTCAAGCATGGGCTGAGCACAGTGGCTCATGGCTATTATCCAGCACTTTTAGAGGCTGAGGTCTCACACCTTTTAGAGCACTTTTAGAGGCTGAGGATTGCTTGAGGCCAGGAGTTTGAGACCAGCCAAGCCCCCGTCTCTACAGTACATTTTTTAATTAGCCAGGTATGGTCGTGTACATCTGTAGTCCTAGCTACTCCAGAGATTGAGGTGGGAGGATAGCTTGAGCCCAGAAATTTGAGGCTGCAGTGGGCTGTGATCACACCACTATTCAGTCTGGGTGACAGTCTGGGTGACAGAGTGAGACCCTATTGCTAAAAAAAAAAAAAAAAAGAAAAAAGAAAGAAAAAAAGTCAAGCACTCACAAATGTAACAAGACGAATACAAGGACCATCTTTTCATCCATCACCCAGATTCAACAATTGGCAGGACTCTGCCACCCAATGGCCTTTTGTGGGCTCAGGTCTGGTCCAGAGGCCCAGAAGCAGGGAGCAGCAGCAGAACCTTCAGGGAGATGCCAGGGGAAAGAGGGGCGGTCCCGAGCAACAGTGACCAGGACCCGAATCGTGGGGCGGCAGGAAGTGAGCTCCCAGCGAAGTTTCCTGAGGATCAGTGCGTGAACCTGAGTTAGAAACAAGCAAACTGAGAAATGCTTCTCTGACTCACCCATCCAGGTTTGAAATGGATCATTAAACCTGCCCGTAACCTGGTCAACCAACCTCACCCCGTTCATCTGCATGGATGCGTGGTCCTTGGCACCAATGATGTGGTTGCTGGTGGAGCATTTTCACAGGATGTACAGGTCCACCACGCTCACTAACATTGTTCTGTGTATTGAGGCCATGCTAGGCACTAGCAGAGAAAGCGATTTTGTTTTGTTTTGTTTTGTTTTCTGACTGTTAAAGCTTTCCGCACATGCTGCTCTCTCTAATAACCTGTTTATATGTAAGGGCCAGCCAGTCACTAGAAGGTTTCTTGGAAGCTCTGTGCATTGTTGTAGGCCATTGTTCTCAACTGGGGTGATTTTGTCCCCAGGAGGCATTTGGCAATGTCTGGATACATTTTTCATTGTTACCACCATCAAAGTGCTGCTGGTATCTAGTGGTAGAGACCAGGGATGTTGCTCAACGTCCTGTAATAAACAGGACAGTCCCATAATGAAGGAGCCAGTCCCTGCCCCGGGGTGATCAGGCGGGCACTAGCCCTGTCCTTCATATCTGTTTCTTTTGAGTGGATCAGTTTCCCTCCTGAGAAACCCATCACTCACCAAACTTGGAAGGCAGGGTGTGTGGCTCCAGCATTCGGAAGTCAGGTGCATTTAGTAAGCAGACTTTCAGCCATACCCACTGTTTTCAGTGTAGCATCTCTGATACAAGGAAAACAGTGCAGAACTTCTCTGGGTCAGTTTCCCCCGAAAGCAACCTCCTGACATGTGTGAGGTGGGCAGGTGGAGTGGCCAGGCTGCGTGGGCTTGTGAAGAGGACCTGGTGTGGGAACGTGTGGGGCGCTGGAGGGAGGGTCATCTAGCTGCTCCCTACGCAGAATCCAAACAATCCTGCTCTTTGCTCCATGTTGCACTCCCACCTTCGCTGACGCTGGGGACCTTCCATTCCTCAGCCTTCTTGAGATGTTCACTGAGAGTAGAACTGCTTCCTGCAGGCAGCCAGGCATCCACTCTCTGGCTGAGGTCCGTGACCTTGTGCTCTTCGTCTTCCAGCATGCTGTTGCTGGCCCCTAGTATGGCCTCCTCTCCACACGCATGTCTGTATTTATCCCTTTGCTGTCACTTTAGTGTGGCTTGGGAAAGGAGTGGAGATAAACATGTGTTGAGTTTATCATCTTAAAGCAGAAGTGGTATCCTTGTGTGCTGGAAAACTGTAGATTTCATTAAAAGCTCTCAAGTGTGTCTGGTTTCTGAGGAGGACAAAGTACCAGTGCTGGAGCTCTTCTGGCTTACCTGGAGACAGGAATTGAGGGATGGCATCATATGGGAGGTAGAAGAGCTCTGTGACCTTCATCCTGCGGAGCCTCGATGTCCCTGTGTGTGAAAAGTGTGCTCTCAGTCCTGCTGGTGCGGATGGAATGAGGGGAAGGGTGTAGAAGAGCAGAGGGCGCTGCAGAGCGCTGTAGTTTATGATTGCCGTCCTCATGGATAGAGGCATGACCATCATCTCCTTTAACTGCATGACCAAGGCAACATGTCACGTGGGCACAGCCATGGACTGTGGCTCTCTGGTGGACAGGCTTAACCCAGCAGATGGGCATGAGTACCAACTGCCTCGTTTTCTTGCCAGAGGCCTCCAGTTAGGTTGGCAGAGTGGTGACCAGCTGACCAATTGGACGGGGCTCTTTAACATCACAGATGATCCAGCAGTGCAGAGCAGCGTGACTCCAGCTCCAGGTACAGACCTCTGCAAATGGCCAGGGACGGGAAAAGGCTGGCCCGGGTGACCCTGCAGCCCTTGCCCCATTGTCCACCCCCGATGGTGGAAGAAGCAGGCTCGCTTCAGTGGCTCAAAACGCCCTGCATTTTGGTATCCCACCTGGTCCCTTTAACTTGAGGGTGAATGAATTTGAAGGATGAGGAATAGGACCCAACCATAACCAAGCAGGGATTCACTGGCCCCTTCTTCCAGGGGGTAGGGTGAGGAGACTCGGTCTCAAGCCTCCATTTAAGGGTGGGGACCAAAACCCTGTCCCTGTTGCAGGGATTTCAGCTATCAGCTAGCAAGTGTGTGTAGGTGTGTGTGTGGGGGGTGTCAGACGGTATTTCATCCTCTGATTGGGAGTGGGTATTGGGTGGGGTATTTCATTCTCTGATTGGGAGTGGGTGTTGGGTGGGGTCTTTTATTCTCTGATTGACCAAAGCTAGCAGCATCACCTCAGAAAGGATTTTTGACTGGAGAGCATCATGGATGTGGAATATTTGTCTAAATAAATAGTGAAACCAGGCACGGTGGCATGAGCCTGTAACCCTAGCACTTTAAGAGGCCGAAGTGGGAGGATCGCTTGAGCTCAGGAGTTCGAGACCAGACTGGGCAACATGGTGAAACCCCATCTCTACCAAAAGTACAAAACATAACTGGGTGTGGAGAGTCTTACTCTAAATGAAGTAATTCAGGAATGGAAAACAAAATATTGTAGTTCTCACTCATATGTGGGAGCTAAGGATAAGGATGCAAAGGCATAAGAATGACACAGTGGGCCGGGAACGGTGGCTCACGCCTGTAATCCCAGTGCTTTGCGAGGCTCAGGCAGGTGGATCACCTGAGGTTAAGAGTTTGAGACCAGCCTGGTCAACATGGTGAAACCTTGTCTCTACTAAAATACAAAAATTAGCTGGGCTCGGTGGCGGGTGCCTCTAATCCCCGCTACTCAGGAGGCTGAGGCACAAGAATCACTTGAACCCGGGAAGCAGAGGTTGCAGTGAGCCAAGATCGCACCACGCACTCCAGCCTGGGCGACAGAGTGAGAGTTTTTGTCTCAAAAAAAAATAAAAAATGACACAGTGGACTTTGGGGACTCAGAGGGAAAAGGAGGGAAGGGAGAAAGGGGTAAAAGACCACAAATTGGGTTCAGTGTATACTATTCAGGTGATGGGTGCACCAAAATGTCACAAATCACCACCAAAGAACTTACACATGTAACCAAACACCACCTGTTCCCCAATTACTTATAGAAATAAAAGAATTAAAAATAAATACTTCTCAAAACATTGGACTCAGCCATAATCCCAAATTACTTTATGCTGCCATTTCTAAATACTCCTCATCAGTATCAAGTCTGGCTCTCAACAAAGTGAAAAAAGCCCTCCATGATCTTCAGTCCTACTATCTCCCTCGGGGCTCAGCAGGTAGCCTCAGGGCTCAGGAAGAACGTGGTGATTTGGCATCTCCAGGCGCAGGATCCCCGCAGGGTTGAGTCCCTGCACCCCTGGGTCTTTCCTGCTTCCTTGGCCTCAGGATCTCCAGCAAGGATTGCCATTGTGATCCAATTTGCTAGTTCCTGGCCGAAATGATTGCAAGGTTTTGCAAGGAATGAAATACACTGTCCGATCTCTCATTGGGACTGTGAAAGGGGTGAAGTGAGAAGTGGAGAAGTGGAGAGGGATTCGTCTGATTTATAAAAACCAGGAAGGGAGGATGCTATGGATGGCAGGTGCCTTCCTGGTTTTTTTGTGTCCTGGGAAAGTGAGGCAGCTGGTATAGCGGTGGCCTGCCCCTGGGCCCTGGGGTCTCAGTTAGGTTGTCAGAGTGTGACTGTGAACAAATCACTTAACTTTTTATCTATGAGAGGGATATACCAACCCTGCCTAGCTGGTCAGATAAGCTGAATCCACACTTTTACCTAAATGACTGAAAACCAGACGCCTTCCCATTTAAGGGGCTATGTCCCCCACTCAGACCTTCCCTACCAGCAAAAGGGAAGTGTGAATTCAGGGATGCTTTCTATTCTGAGGTCTTAGGATAAGGATTTGGGGGGTTCAAAGTTTATACAACCTGGGGAGTCTCTTTAAGAAAAAGAACTTACTTTTACTAAAGTTTACTAAAGTTCTTAGGATCTGATAGTTGACAACAATATGTCCTCCAGTGAGTCATTCTTTTTTATTGTTTTACATTGATTTATTATTATTATTATTTTTTGAGACAGGGTCTTGCTCTGTCACCCAGACTGAAGTACAGTGGTACCATCACAGCTCACTGCAACCTCGAACTTTTGGGCTCAAGTGATCCTCCCACCTCAGCCTCCCCAGTAGTAGGACGGGAGGCCGGCACCACCATACACAGGTAATTTTTTGTTTGATGGTTTCTTTTGTGGTGACAGAGTCTCATTATGTTGCCCAGGCTGATCTTGAACTTGTGATCCCAAGTGATTCTCCTGCAAAATTTTAAATTACAAATTTTAAAAAGCTGACAAATACCACAAAGAGAAAACGAACATGGTTATGAATCAGCTGTCCAGCACACCTCTATGAAACTTTTTTCATTTTATTACTTGCATGCATTTTGCCTTTGTAATGTTGTTTTCTTCTGTAGAGAGGATAGAAAGGGCCAGCCCCCAGCCCCCGTACACACTCATCGTCTGAGTTCTGGAGAATTTGGTTCCAGAATGAACCAAAGCAAGATGCAAAGAGGAGACTCCTCTATGAAATGGGAGAAAAGAGGAGGCATCATTTTCCCCACGTCTCCGGGTTTCACCTTTAACTGTGCCTGCATTTTAGAGGTTGACGTATTTCCATTTTCCAGCTGTGCTTTCTCTCCTACGTGGTTCCTGGACTCCTGCCTAACACCCCTGATTCACAAATCTGTGTTTGTGTGTGTCGTGTGTGTGTTGGGTGGTGTGTGTGTGGTGTGCATGTAGTGTGTGTGTTGTGAGTGTGTTGTATGTTGTGTATGTCATGTGTGCTGTGTGTATGCTGTGCAGGTGTTGTGTGTGTGGTATGTGATGTGACTGTGGTGTGTGATGTGTGTGGCATGCATGTGTGGTATGTGTTGTGTGCATGTGGGTTGTGTGTGGTGTATGATGTGCATGTGGTGTGTGGTGTGTGTGTGGAATGTGTGTAGTGTGTTTGGGTTGTGTGTGTTGTGCATGTGTTGTGTGTGGTATGTGATGTGCCTGTGGTGTGTGTGTGGTGTGCATGTGCGTGTGGTGTGTGGTGTGTGGTGTGTGGGGGGTATGTGTGTAGTATGTGTGTGGTGTGTTTGTGTTGTGTGTGTGTTGCATATATGTCATGTGTGGTGTGGTGCGTTTGTGTTGTGTGTTGTGTATGTGGCAGGTGTGGTATGTGCGGTGTGTTTGTGTTGTGTGTGTGGTGTTTGTGTGGTGTGTTTGTGTTGTGTGTGTCATGTGTGGTGTGTTTGTGTTGTGTGTGTCATGTGTGTTGTGTGTTGTGTGGTGTGTTTGTGTTGTGTGTGTCGAGTGTTTGTGTTGTGTGTTGTGTGTGGTGTGTTTGTGTTGTGTGTGTCATGTGTGGTGGGTTTGTGTTGTGTGTGTCATTTTGTGTTGTGTGTTGTGTGTGGTGTGTTTGTGTTGTGTGGTGTGTTTGTGTTATGTGTGTCATGTGTTTGTGTTGTGTGTGGTGTGTTTGTGTTGTGTGTGTTGTGTGTGGTGTGTGTGTGTCATGTGTGGTGTGTGGTAAGTGTGTGTGTGATGTGTGTGTGGTGTGTTTGTGTTGTGTGTGTCATGTGTGGTGTGTGGTGAGTGTGTGTGTGATGTGTGTGTGGTGTGTTTGTGTTGTGTGTTGTGTGTGGTGTGTTTGTGTTGTGTGTGTCATGTGTGGTGTGTTTGTGTTGTGTGTGTCGTGTGTGGTGTGTTTATGTTGTGCGTGTGTTGTGTGTGGTGCAGGTCGTGTGTGTGCAGATGTGTGTGTGCAGTCTTTCTCCTGGAGAAGGAAGCTCTGCTGCACAGTCTGAAAGTTAGCCTCGCTTCTATCACAAACAGTTTATGGAGAAGCTGAGTGGGCCTCTTCTCTTCCTAGAGTGTAAATAGGATAAAGTCTTCCTCTCCAGTCCATCCTCTTTATGATACTCTTAAAGAACAGTACGGGTCAGAGCACCCTTCTCCTGAAAAGTTTCTAAATGGTTTCCCACGGCCTTCCAAGTCCCTGGACCCTGGGTGGCATTCAGGGCCTCCGCAGCTGGCCTCACCTGCCTGACCCTTCACTGCTTCCTTCTTAGGCTCTGGTCTCCAGCAAAATCGGGAAACTCCCCTGGGCTCAGCACTCCCTCTACCGGGGTGCTCTCCTTCTCCACATCCACCTGCTGAGAGCCTGTCAGGGGCCAGTTCAGATGCTACCTCCTCCAAGGAGCCTTCCCTGATATACAGAGAGAAGTGATCCTCTTGGTCTCAGACCCCTCAGTGGTGTTTACCTCCCCAGTGGCCCTTCTCCCATCCAGCCCTGTGTGACAGTATTCTGTGGACATGTTCCTTGCTCCCTGACTGCAGGGATGCTGTCTACCTCATTTTACATCCTTCACAAGTATTTGTTGAGTGAACGAGTCTCTCTCTCTCTCTCTCTGTCTCTATCTCTTTTTGAGACAAAGTCTGACTCTATTACCCAACCTGGAGTGTAGTGGCATGATCTTGGCTCACAGCATCCTCTGCCTCCTGGGCTCAAGCCAACCTCCCACCTCAGCCTCCAGAGTAGTTGGGACTGCTGGCACACACCACCATGCCTGGCAAATTTTTATAGAGATGGGGTTTTGTCACAATCCCCAGACTGGTCTTGAACTTGTGAACTCAAGTGATCCACATGCCTTGGCTTCCTAATGTGCTGGTGCTGGGATTACAGGCGTGAGCCACCAAACCTGGCCTGATTCTCCTTTTTTGATAGAGGAAAATACTGGCTCTAAGAGAGGTTAAGTGATTTACCTGAAGTCACTCAGCTGGTGAGTGGCAGAGTCAGATCTGGAGCCCAGGTCTGAGAACTCAGGCCAGCATCACCCCCTGCTCCACATTCGGTGTCCCTGGAGCTGTGGTACTGACTCTGATTCAGAGTCCAATGGGTCTGTGCAAGGACGGCAGAGCCTCCACATGCTCCTCGTCCCCCACCCCAGGCTAGTTCTTGACCGTCGGGGAAAGGATGGCTGGTGGACGGCCCCTGACCAGTTCACGCGGGTCTGCATCAGCTTAAGGTCAGCAGGGAGGTGAGGCAGGATAAAGAGCTAGGCAGAGATTTTGATTCTTTTTTCAGATTTCTGTTGTCACTGTCTCCCATCCCTGTGGGTTACGGAGAGGTGTTTGGATGTTATTTTGGATTTGTGTCTGAGTGTAGATGGAAAACATTTGTAAGCATATTTAACCCATTATTATAAAACATTTCACAAAAGTAGAACAAATGATACAACAAAGCCCCATGTGTTACACTCAGCTATGACAGGTGCCAGCTGATGGGTAGTTTCCACATTCTGGATTCTGCCGATTGCAGCCCTGGGTGTCTTTAACATTTTGTTCTAGTCTTATATTTCCTGTAAACTAGTAGTTAGCTCTAGAAGCTGGATTGGGTTTGATTTGTTTTTCTTGTCAAGAGTACTTACTTTCCAGGTGGTGGTGGTATTTCCATCAGGAGCACACAATGTTGTGGACACTTTAATGTTTAATGTATTTAACAGTAGATCGGTGCCATCATGCACAGCTGAACAGCAGTGTGAAACCCGACTCACCCAATAGACGTTGGAAATGAAAATGGCTTCCTCTGGGGTGGTGTCTTAATGGATATTAGTTGATGAATTAGATGACGCAGGAATCACACCACTTGGGATTAGCCTCCTGGAGGAGGAAGACCCCAGAACTGGGAACTTGTCTTACCTCAGCACTGCTACCTGCTTACTCAGGCCAGGATGTTGATATGTGGTAATATCCTGGGATACCTTTGAGCCACATGTGATGGGTGTGTCATAGGAATTGGGGCCAGTTTTCAAGGAAACATCCATAGCTCCTTTTATACATGAAGACGCTGGAAAGTGTTGGAAGAGCCTCTGGCTTCAGCATTAGATAGAAATCATGCTTCTAAACATTGTCCTCAGTTGAGAGGAAGACAGGACGAGGGAATGACAGATGGTGTGACAATGGCCATGAACTGGGACTCTATTGGTGGGTGGGAAGACAGGTGCAGGAGCCAGCCTTGGGAGAGTTGCTCATGGCACTTTTCTTTTCTTTCTTTCTTTTTTGAGACAGGGTCTTGCTCTGTGAGGCTAGAGTGCAGTGATGTGATCTCAGCTCACTGCAACCTCTGCTCCCCAGACTCAAGCAAGCTCCCACCTCAGCTTCAGCTTCTTGAGTAGCTGGGACTACAGGCATGCACCACCACTCTCAGGTAATTTTTTTTTTTGTAGTGATGGGGTTTAGCCATGTTGCCCAGGCTGGTCTTGAACTCCTGGACTTAAGCGATCCACCTGCCTTGGCCTCCCAAAGTGCTGGGGTCACGAACCACTGCTCCCAGGCTTCACATGGCACCATCTTGATCTTTGACAACTGCATGTCCTCAAGTGAATCATTTCTTTTTCTTTTCTTTCTTTCTTTTTTTTTTACATTTATTTTATTTTTTGATTTTGAGACAGGGTTCAAGACAGGCTTTTTGTTTTGTCACTCAGGCTGGAGTACAGTGGCACGATCATGGCTCATTGCAGCCTTGACTGTTTGGGCTTAAAGTGATCCTCCCACCTCAGCCTCCTGAGTAGCTGGGACCACAGGCATGTGCCACCACGCCTGGCGAATGTTTTGTTTCTTTTGTAGAGATGGAGTCTACCTATGCTGCTCAGGTTGGTCTGGAACTCCTGGACTCAGGTGGTCCGCCTGCCTCGGCCTCCCAAAGTGCTGGGATTACAGGCATGAGCCACCATGTTCGGCCAAGTCATTTCTTAATTTCCTTCAATTATCTCTGCAAGTTGAGGAGATGGAACTCTTTAGTCCTCAGCTGACACTGATTTCCTAGAACACAGAGAGGCTTCAGAGACGCTTCTCCTTAAAGTTTTTTCATTGTTATGTTTTTCTCTAGGTTAGCTTTGCCTCCCCAGTGAGGGAATTATTTTTCACTCTGTGCAAAGGACCCCAACTAGACACATAACAGGGCCTTAGCAACCTCTCTTAACTTAAACCAAGGCAGGAGTTCTGCACTGGAAGTTGTTTGGGAATTTCAGAAGAAAGTTGCTGGAGAATTCCACCACAAGATACAAAAGCACTAGAAAAATCGAAAAGCAGAAAGTCCCGCTGAACACAACATTCTAGTTTCACTCAAGCAGAGTGGCTCCCACTGTCTTAAGACGGGCCAGGCAATAAAGATAAGCACGAAGCCCCGACTTCTTGGAAGGGCTTATCAGCCTCGCAATGGAGGAAATTCAGTCTTCGGGGAAGATGCTGTGGTTGGTCCTTCCCGGTGTGGATTTTACCAGGGCCCCGAGGCCCCACATTGTGATGTCAGTTCCCCAGTTCTCAGGAAGGAGGTGAGAGGGGCTGAGGCTGTTTGGTCGTTGAAAGGAGAGGGGCAGGAAGTGTTTGCCCAGGCATCGGCGCCAGCACGGCCCCTCCCCAGGCCCTCTGCACTTGAGAGAGTTCAGGGAAACTTTCTCATTATCGCTCTGACCTCCAGGACCCCTGGCTGCCAGTTAATCATTAGCCTGTCATGGCTTTATTCCTGGGCTCTCTGGCCTGTTTTTTTGGTTGTGGGTTTATGACCGGCCTGACCACGCGGCCTGGGCTGGTGTTTGGATTGCACGCTGACAGGCTCCGCTTGGCCCGGGCTTAGCCCTCGCTGGATGCAGGAGTCAGGCCCCTTTTGGGGAGCTGTGTCATCTGCGTTGTTTGCACTCGCTTCCCCACACTGCTGGGAGGCTCTGGCACTGAGTGTCCCAAGTCTCCACTAGGAGAAAGCCCTGAAACTACGCTGGCTACCGGAGGCCCAGAGTCACAGATGAAAACCTTAGAGATGGGAGGGGACAGAGGCCGGGAGAAGGCACAGCTGCAGCCCTTGTCCTGGTCCCAGTCCCAGCAGCTGGGGCTTAGGGATGCATCTTGCTCTGAAGTTCTCCCTTTTCCATGCATTCTCCCTCTTCCTCCCACTATGCATCTGCATAGGAGCGGGGAGAAGCCAGAGTCGCTTGGTGCATCTGTTGCAGAAGCAAGATGTCTGTCACCAGGCGTCACCTAGCTTTCTTGCTCATCATAGGAGCAAGAAAATCTTGCTCATCATAGGAGCAAGAAATCAAAGTCGGGAAGGGTCCTGGTGATCCTTGATGACACCCCCTCAACTTCCCAGGTGTCACGGGAAAGCCCTGGCCCCCATGGTTGTGGCTTTGCTCTTCCAGGCCTCTGAGCTGTCTCTCGTCACGCCCATTCCCCAGGGGCCGTGTCTGCCCCACCCCGCTGTTGCTTTCCCTCCTTCTCACCGATCAAACACCTCCTAGACCCTGGATCTAGACTAGCCTTCCCTTCCTCAAAGCTGGGCAATAAAGGTGTCGCGTGCTTCAGGCCCCGCTGCAGGGGTCAGCTGTCTCCTCTCTCCTGCACCCTCAGCACGCATGCCCGCAAGCTCAGAGCTGAGGGTAGCCCTGCGGTGACACATTTATTTGGATCTGAGTTGATTCTGTATTCTCCTTGAAATTCTCCTTGAAGTTCAGCCCCCTTGGCTGGGGCTACATCTCCCTGGTCCTTTTTATCACTGCAGGTGGCACGGGCTCTTTTCAAAATGCAGGGATGACCCCAAGCCGGAAGCAATCCCTCATCACATCTGTGTTGCTGGGAAAACCAGGTCAGGCTTGGGGTCAGCGTTTGTGGAGTAGAAAAGGAGAAAGGTGATTCTCCTCTGTTTCCTTCCCCTCCTGTGTGCAGTGAGGGGGACACAGAGGCCCCACCATGCCCTGGAGCCCACTTTGTGGCTCTTCTGTGAGCCTCTCGCTCTGCAGCGGAGAGCAAGCCCTCCTTGGATACAAACCCAGCTGCAGAGCTTAGGGTCCCAGGCAGGAGACGGGAACAGGGCTGGGGCCTGGGAGTTTCCTGCACACATCCTCCCCTCCCCTTTCCCCATCCCACTGCCCTTCAGCCTCACCCAGCGCCAGCCCGCCTTCCCATGGCCACATGTGCAGATCTGGTGAAGAGAGGAGCAAACACAAGCCATCTGGATGGACTCAGGGAAAACCTGCCCAGGGAGCCTGGAGACAGGACAGGATGCTGGTGTGGTGCTTCCGAGGCGGCTCTGTGGACTTGGATTTGGCTGGGGGTCTGCTGGCTTCCTTAAGGAGATAGGACAAAGGGTGGCTGGGGTCAGGTGCAGGAAAGGCCAGCTGCAGGGCCCCAGGCATGAGCCCCCAGCAGCACCACAAGCACGGAGCTGACGTCAGACAGGCACTCCCAGGGCCTCGGCTACAGCTTCGATCAGCTAAGGAGAGGGTGGTGGCGAAGAGGGTAGCATCCTCCCTTAGGGGTTCTCCCTCTCTCTTTATAGTATTGACTTTATAGTATCGACTTTTACTTAATGAAAGTGGGTATAAATGCAAGGAGAGAAAGAGATAACATGCTATTAAAATGCAGACCCACTTTACACCCATTTATACTCACTTTCATTAAATAAAAGTCAGAAGACCTCTTCCTTCTACTACCCTCGAATTCATGTGGAAGGGAGCTCTCCGGTTTGCATAGAGCAGAGAATGCCACTGAGAGACAGTTACCTGGCACCAACGTGGTCTGCACATCTGAAGCCACTTCCTAGCCTTCCTTCAAGGCTTTATTTCTGAGCTTGGTGAGACAAGGAGAATTTGTCATTACAGACGAAGCCTGCTTCCTCTCTTTTATTACATAGTTGATAGCATCAGTTTCCTCTGTGATTTCTTTTATTACTCTCCATTTTTATTAATCTTGGGGCTGCTAGTGATAACAATCTCATAAAAAAATAACTGGGTGAGCTATCGCTGGGAAGCCCACTTAATGAGTTAGAGGTCCTTTTTCTCCCTAGCATAAGGGGGTGCCGGGCATAAGTGCAGGCTCATTAGTGCCTCAGCATGGCCTCGGATATTTATGAGGATTGTCCGCACCCTGCGGCAGACATGCGCAGTGCTTCACAGCAGTGTGAGTCCAGGTAGAGCCCCTGTGACCCATTAACTTCACAGTCAAAGGGCTGGGGGGCAACTGGGGGTGTCAGGGGAGATGCATCTGTCATCTGAGTCCTGAGTTCCAGAGAGAATCGGGGCAAATTTGGCCGAGGAGTGGATGGGGTCAATTTGACTTATCAATTGCACTCGAGGCAGCCCAGAAAAGGGGACACAGCACCTCCCTGGAAGGTTAGCTGTTTTGCTAAGAAGCCCTCAACTTTCCTCACACCCACCTTAACCTTTCACTTCACTTTTCTAGATCAGAATGGGCTTTTCTTGGGCTTCCCTGCCTTCCTCAGTGGCCACACTGCGTGGACCTTCAGGAGAAAAGAAGAGCTCCAGGGCCTCCCCTATGCCAGGAGTGGGGCGGTCTTTCCCACCAGTGGGAGCACAGATCAGAACCTTCCCAGGTCCAGTGGCAGCTGCTGGGAGCAGAGGGAGAAGCTGGCCCGGCGGCTGGGGGCCACATTAGCTTTGCTTTTCTCAGCGTTTACATCCACTGCCCATGCAGGGGGTGCAGGTTTAGACTGGATGTGGGACTCGTGAATATGGAGCATACTAAAGTGGCCTGAACCACTTTGACTTTGCTGGCAGTCAGCTGTCACCGGGCATCAGTCTGAAGCCTCCGTGGGATGCTCTGCCACCTGACCACTTTTCTTAACATTTAGAATGGCCTGGCAGGGATTCCACCTGTGAAGGGATTCCATCTGTCAATGTTTCTTTTTCTCTTTTTTCTGCCACCCATTTCTTCTGATGCTCAGCGAAATCAAGATATTCATGGTGGTATTAATTTCTTGGGCTTCTCTGTCTTCAGTCTATTCTGATCTAGAAAAGCAAAGTGGGCTATGAGGAAAGTTGGGGGCTTCTCATTAGAACACGTAACCTTTTCTGGGCAGATTTGAGTGGGTGATATTAACATCACCATGAATATCTGGATTTAACTGAGGGTCAGACACATCTCTTGTGTGTGTGTGTGTGTGTGTGTGTGTGTGTGTGTGTATGTGTGATGGGGTCTTGCAATGCTGCCTTGGTTGGAGTGCAGTGGCCATTCACAGACATCATAGCATACTGCAGCCTCAAACTCCTGTCTTCAAATCATCCTCCTGCCTCGGCCTCCCGAATAGCTGTGACTACAGGAGCATGCCACCTTGCCCAGCTATTATGGCAATAGTTTTAAAAAGAGGCACCCTTCCTCTGGGACCCTTGCTCGTTTTTCATTTAACTTGGGTTGAGGAGGGACTTTATGGAACTTTTCATGAAGTGAGGAAGTCTTGAACTGTAACACAACTAGATAGGTGCACAACATCTGGTCTCACATTTTCTGGTCTGAGGCTCAGAGGTTGGGCTGGGCCAGAAGAGCGAGGCGACACACGTGGAATGGGGAAGTCACTCTGCTTATTGCATGAGGTGAGGGAGATTCCAGAGATGGAGAGGTGGAGGCTCAGGTGAACCTCCACAGCCGCCAGCAGCATCCATTGGGGGTGGTCATGCTGCAGAGGGGCTGGCGGTGGTGCTGTGCCTGTCTGCACCCACTTGCTGAGTGCCTCCCCACCTGGCACTCCTGCTCACGGACAGGGTCCTTGGGGTGTGAGTGACTCAGCTCAGCCCAGCAGCACCAGTGCCTGTCCTTTCTCCCATCAGTCCTGCCTGCACTGAGCACTCTCCTCAACCCCTGCCTTCCACCTGCCCCGCTCACATACACGTCATCTCTGCCAGCCACATTTCCGACCCACTTGCTGGGAGCTGTGATATTTTTACAAGCCATTGGCCTGCATTTTCAGTAACATGTTATCTCTTTCTCTCCCTGCATTTGTACCCATTAAGTATAAGTCGATATTATACAAACATTCCCTTTTCATATCCATGGCTTGCCTAACTCAGAGAGAAGAAGAACCTTGCAGACCCCATCGCGTCCAGCCTGTCCCAAATCCCAGTGTGCACACAACAGATATGCGTGCACTGCGACTTGTCCATTCCACGTGTATTGCCTGGCTCTTCCTGCCCAGATCAATCTGAGCATCAGACCAGGGAACGTGAAACCAGCTGATTTCCAATGGGACGTGTGTGTGTACCAAGCTGTGTTATGGTTCAAGATTTCTCCGCCCCATGAGAAGTTCCAGAAGGCCATTCGCACTTTGTGTTGAATGAAAACTGAGCATGTACTAAAAGTACATGCATATGTGTTTGACTTATTGTAAATGACCTACATATCCATTAATAGTAGAATGGGCAGTCCAGACGCAGTAGCTCATGCCTGTATTTCAGCACTTTGGGAGGCTGAGGTGGGAGGATTAGTTGAGCCTGGGGGTTTGAGACCTCACCTCCCTGGGCAACATAACAAGACCCTGTCTCTATAAAAAAAATTTAAAAAAATTAGCTGAGTGTGGTGGGGTGCACCTGTAGACCCAGTTACTCTGGGGGCTGAGGTGGGAGGATTGCTTGAGCCCAGGAGTTAGAAAAAGTGGCAGTGAGCTGTGATTGTTCCACTGCACTCCAGCCTGGACAATGGAGTGAGACCCTGTCTCTCTCAGAAAAACAAACAAACAAACAAACAAAAAAGAAAACCCACAAAAAACTAGAATGGTCAACTACAATGTGATGCATTCACACAATGGAATACCACTCACCAATGAGAATGAATGAACTACCGCCATGAGCAGCACACGGATGATCCCTCCTGCATCATGCCAAACGAGAGCAGCAGACACCAAAGAGAACTTGCCGTATGACTCTCTTTCCATGAAATCCCAAAACAGGCCACACTTATCTGTGGTTTTTGGAGTCAGGATGGTATTACCCGGGTTGGGTAGAAAGGGGCTTCTGGGGTGTTGGCTGTGCTCCGTGTTTAAATCTACAGGTACAGGTTACATGACAGGTTCACTTGGTGAGAATGTATCAAGCCGTACACTTATGATTTGTATACTTTTCTGTACCTATATTTCAAGAAAAGGCTTTCTGGAAAAAACCTGCTCCCCCCGCCCCACCTACCCCCTGGTCCAGCCACCAAGTTCTCTCTGGATTTGGTGCCCTATATAAATGTATTTCAATCAATTACCTATTGTCTGAATGAGCTGTTCTTCAGCTGTTCCCAAGGACTGCCCTCGGGCACGCGCACAGCCTCCAAGCACTTCCTGGCCTATGTCTGTGTGGTTAGTAACCTCTTCTTACCTAATTCTACTCCTAAGCCCTTTGCAGCACTTATTGGAGTGATCAGCAAGAAAGGCAATAACATTCTCTCCTTCCCTGATTGTTTGAAGCCGTGGGGGCAGAAACGAGACATGGAGATGCTTATCCCAATGGTGTGTTGGGCTCTTTCTTGCCAAGGTGTCCTCCCAACCGTCCCGAGCCTGATGGGTCGCTCTGAAGGTGGGGAAACTGAGGCCTAGGAAGGTCATGGCCTTCCCCAAGGCCCTCAGAAAGCAGGACCCCATATCACTGGCCATCAAAGCACTTTCGTAAAGTGGGGCTTTTCCAGGAGACAGAACTTTTCCAAAATGTGACCACTGAGCCCATGACTTTCAGAGGTCTGGGTTTGACCTTGACAGCACAACCTCTAAGGAAGATGAGAAGAAAAAGGGGCACTTTTCTGAGCCAAGGAAGCTAAGACAACCTCTCCCCTCAGATTTCCACACCACCACCTGGCTCTCTCTGCTCCATCAGCCACACTCTAAGCCGGTGGTTGGTGCCAGGAGGAGCCCTCAGCACCTGTTCACCCAGGGTGACAACAGAGCCTCACCCCTGCGGGGCAGCCACAGTCTGTGACCAGACATCTGAGGGCAGCTCTCCCTCAGGCTCCTCATTCTGTGTATCCTTCACCTGAAAGAAAACACACTCCAGAAGGCTGCCTTCCCATAAAAACATGAGCCTGGCACTGGCACTGTGTCCCGTGTGCACTAGTGAGTGGCTTCTCTTCCCCTTGGGGAGTGGATGTCAGATTGTAGGAGGAGGTGCTTCCACTCTCAGATGCCATCCCTTCACTTTCAAGCTGCACTTTCTTTTCTGCAACATGGAGCCATCACGCCTGATCCTGATGCCTTGTCATCCTCCAGGGTCAGAGTCATGCGTGGAGCCACACCCATCTCTGTGGCCGCCCCCACCCACAGCCGGAGGACTGAGGCCTGGAGACACTGGCCCTGTCGGGGAGGATGAGGGCGGGGCAGCTGCCTGCAGAGCCTCTCCTGGATTTCAGCTCCCTCCACCTGCTGTGGGCAGGGTCTGTGCCCAAGCAAAGGATAAAGTGGCCTCATCAGGAGTAGGAAGCAAAGGCCTGGGATCCAGCCAGGTCTGTGCACCTGCCTGAGAGTGGCACTCACTGGTTATGCATTAACAGGGGACTGGCCACGTGGCAGGCCCAGGGCAGCAAGCGAACACCCAACAGGCATGTTTATCACTGCAGCCTTCCGATAAATTACCTCTCTTGTCAAAAACGTGCCCTCTCCCTTTTCCATGTCAGGCTTGTCACAAAGCTGAAATGACAGGTGGGCAAACAGCAGGGACGCTGAGCTTGGAAACTCCCTGCTCCTCAGCAGGTCCACACAGCTCCCCTTGGCCTGACCTGAGCTGCCATATGGCCTAGGAACAGTCTGTAGATAGCAGGAACCAATGGGGGGTAGGAGGGTGGCCCCAAGAGGCTCCCTGGGAGTGGGGAGGTGCAGGCAGGCAGCAAGGGAGGGGAGCTTACCTCATCTCCCTTGGCCTCTGAGAGGGGCTTATGAATTTCTTGCCGTAAAATGTCAAGATGTGATAAATCAAAAAACAAACAAAAAACAGCCCTAGCATGGTGGCTCCTGCCTATAATCCCAGCACTTTGGGAGGCTGAGGTGGGAAGATCGGGGTAAGGCCAGGAGTTCAAGACTAGCCTGGGCAACATAGCAAGATCCTGTCTCTACAAAAAATTTTTAAAGATATAAAATAAATAAGTATATAAATAAATATGACCTCAAGAAGCAATTGGGTGGCAGGGAGGAATGGCCTCTCTGCAGGTCCCAGTGGGCACTGGTGGGTAGCAAAGGAATCTGAAAGGTCTAAACCTCCACAGCCACTGGGGCATCTGCCTAGTCCACTCCTTGTCCACCGAAGCTTTCAGGATTCTGGGTAGTGAGGTAACGGAAGGAGACAGCCAGTCCTAAAATGAAACCCCAGCATCCATGGCTGGCCCATTCTCAGGTCATGTTTAGGCATGTGCAGTGGAGATTGATACTGGTTGCTACTGCTGTATCTCCCCTCCATCCATTCATTCTACCCCTCTCTTCATTCCTCTCTCTCCCTCGTTCCCTGGCTTCCTTCTCTTCTCCCATCCACACGTGTCTTTTAAGCATGGACTTTGCAAGGCTCTGTAGGAGCAGCTGGGACTACAGAGGGAACAAGAATGGTGCCTGCTTTGGGCAGCTCCCGGTTGAGTAGGGAGGAAACAAGTGTGCAGGCCCACCCTCATGGGAATTGAGGAAAGTGCCCTTCCAGGCAGGCTGCCCATGGGCAAGGGGTTGGGGGCACAGATGGCATCTTTGCACCAATTAGGAAAGGGCATCCTTCCTCGGGGGAGAAGCTGCCCTGCGCCAGGATGCTGAGCTTGGCAAGCAGGAGCCTGTGAAGGGGGACAGGGTGTCTTCAGCGTCCAGGGAGAGAGCCTGCTGTCAATTCCCCAGAGGGTGGATGCTCAAGCCCGCTGTGTTTAAAGGTGTCAAGACTCAACATCCAAACATTTTTCCTAAACACTGTGATAAAATACACATAATGTAAAACTTACCAGCTTAACCTTTCTAAATGTGACATTAAGTACATTCACATTGTACAACCATCAACACCATCATCTCCAGAACTCTGTCTTGCCCCACTGGAACTCTGTTCCCATTGAAGAGTGACTTCCCATCCCCCTCCCTTCCAGCCCCTGAGCAGGACTCTACTTTCTGTGTGGGTGAATTTGACTGGTCTAGGGTCCTCATATAAATGAAATAATACAATATTTGTCTTTTTGTGGCTGGCATATTTCACTTAGCATAGTGTCCTCGGTTTCATCCATGTAGTAGCATCTGCCAGGATTTCCTTCCTTTTTAGGAAATGGCCTCCCACTGTGTGCATGTCCCACATTCTGTTCATTCATCCACCCTTTGATGGGCACTTGGGCTGCTTCTGCCTGTCAGTGATTGTGAATGATGCTGCTGAAAACACAGGTGTGCAAAGGCCCAACATCGACTCTTCAACCATTTGGAAGCCCACAAGATATGCCCGGGTGTGGACTCCCACAGCAGTGTGGAAGGAAGTCAAGGGATGCCATGCTGGGGCTAGGCTGTGAGTTGGGGACAGGAATGTCTGCGTGAGGGTGGAACAAAGCAGAAGGGTGATGTGGTCCAGCCGCTGGAGGCTCATGCTGGCCAGCCCTGCCTTGACCTAGCTCATCTGCAAAGCTTTGGCCTGCCATTCAGTCTGAGGTCTTGTTACTCTTAACTAAGTGTCCTTTGTTCCAGTTTAACAGCACCTGCTTTCCCTCTCACCACCGTCCCTGCCTTTGGGTCTCCCCTCACCCAGCCTCTTCTCCAAGCGTGGTTAGAGCGGAGTCAGCAGTCAGAGCCTCAGAGGTCAGGCTCAGGGTCCCACTCTTGACCAGCCATGCTCTGAAATGCTGGACACTGCGTATCTCTGCAGCCTTGCCTGTGACATGGGGATGATGACCACACCCACTTCATGTGTATCTTGTGATCGTTGAATGTGCAAGACCACAGGAAAGAAAGTTGTTGTATATAAGATCTCAGCTGAAAATGTAAGCGCGGATAAGAGGCAGGAAATGCCAAACTTCAGGGCAGAAACCAGGCTTCACACAGGATAGTTTGTGAACATGCAAGGCACTTGAAAATCGCTAGCTATTCCTTCAGAGCCGTGACAAGCAAAGGTGCTGGGGCCACCCCATGACAGTAATGACGAGGGCTGACAACTGCAGAATCCTCTGAATGACACACATGCATTATGACCCTCAATTTACAGAGGAGAAAACGGGGGTGCAGAATGGAATGTTGAAGGTCGTAGTGCGAAAGCTGGATAGAGAATCCAGGCAGCTGATAGAGGCTCGTGCCCTGGACCTCCACACATCATGGCCTCGTGACTGGTGGAGAATGCTGGGGCTCAGCTCTGGGTAACAAGACCTGTGTGCCTGTGCTACAGGGGCTGCTGTCCCCAGAGCTTCTCGTCCTGCCTCCTCTACAGCCCTTTCTGAGGGACCAGCACTCCCCTCTCCTCAAGGTTGCTCCTCACAGCACTGAAGTTCTCTGGCCCAGAGATAGCAGTGGACAGGAAATGGCCCGACTGATGGGGTTTCCTGAAAGACGGCTGCTTCCTTGGGCTGGAGTCCCCATGAAAATAGGCTCTAGTCCCTGGTCCCAGAATCACTTGGGTACACTTCAGATCTAAACCTAAATAGCATGGCCTATGAATTAAAGGGGTTCTACATCTTGTCCTTGGTCCCCAGTGATAGTGGAGCCTCATCTCTGCTGCTTCTATTTGCC
>CAUYQU010087935.1:0-14700 GCA_963574635.1 Cheracebus regulus
TCTGCAATTGCAGCATCCACTCACTCTCTGCGCTTTCACTGGGAGCTACAATCCTGAGCTGCTGCTACGCGGCCATCTTGGATCTCTCTCCGCCCGGTGATGAAGTTTTTCTGTTTCTTAGTTTTCCTTTGGCGGACGCCCCTTCCCCTCAGAGCCGGACCTTCCTGGGTTCGCTGTGCTTGCTGTGAAACTCTCAGTTCTCAGCGCTTCCAATTGCTGTTTTCCTTGTGGGGATGGGACCAGCCGAGCCCGTCCATCCCGTATACTCCACACCGGGAAGCGCCGTGCTGGGGCACCGGCAAAACAGCCGCGCCGGCCAAAAGAGTCGCACTGGCGACCCGTGTGGCTCCTCTGCCAGGAATCTCCCAGTCTGTGAGCAACAAAAATTTGTCGGAAAGTGCGGTGTCCACTCGTTCTCTGCACTTCCACTGGGAGCTACATTCCTGAGCTGTTGCTAATCAGCCATCTTGGATCTCTCAGCACTCTTAAGCAAATAGAACATCCTAGGCATCACATTACCCAGCTTCAAACTATACTACAAGGCTCCAGTAACTGAAACAGCATGGCACTACTGTTACAGAAACAGACACATAGACCAATGGAACAGAACAGAGAGCCCAGAAACAATGCCACAAACCAACAACCATCTGATCTTCAACAAAGCTGACAAAAATAAGCAATGGGAAAACGATTCCCTATTCAATAACTGGTAACTGACTAGCCATATCCAGAAGATTGAAACTGGACCCCTTCTTTATACCATACACAAAACTCATGATGGTAATTTGTACTATGCTGAAGTTATAGGATATTGCATCTGAGGCATGTGAAAGTGTCCATTACAGAAGAGTTAACAATTTAAATTTATTAGACTTTCCTTTCTTTAGGCTGGACTTGCAGCAGGCTAAGGAAAACAAGAAGGTAGGAGATACACAATTAAGAGTTCACCGGCCAGGGATTCATCCCACCCTCACTCCCTGTGTTTCCCTGGCTGCTCTCTCTCAGTTTCACCATTGTCAAGGTGGAGATATTTCCAGTACCTACTTCCGAGGGCTTCTTACACTTACTTACTTAATGCATGTGAAGCATTTAGAGACTGGCTGCCACATGGATAGTACTCAATAAATAAATCTTAGCTGTTATTGTTCTCATGATAAGCAATTATTAGCTCCTTAACACCAAGCCCATGTACCACTCGGGACTTCAGGCTGAAGAACACAGAAAGCAGAATGCAGAACTCCAGAAGGATTGCTAAGTACTCTTAGGTATGTCTTCAAGGACGATGTTTGGAGAGGTGGATATGTAGGTAGGTAGGTTCATGAATTAATGAGTAGATGAATGGACACATAGATGCATGGGTAGATGAATGGATAGATGGGTGGGTAGATGAATGAATAAGGACCAGTAGCAGAAGCAAAAGGAAAAGCCATTAAAATACTAGCACACCACCTATTTGACAATTTTTAAATTTTGTTTTGTTTTTCTGAGATGAAGTCTCACTCTGTTGCCCTGGCTGGAGTTCAATGGCGCGTTCTTGGCTCTCTGTAACCTCTAACTCCCAGGTTCAAGCAATTCTCCCTGCCTCAGCCTCCCAAGTGGCTGGGATTACAGGCATGAGCCACTGTGCCTGGCCTCAACAAATATTTTTTTGAATAGCTATCACGTACTCAGTTGAGGAGTGAAAGGATAAAGTGGCAATAAAATAGATATAGACCCTTCACCCTATAAAAGAGTGAAAAATCCTGTAAAGAAATTAAAGTCTGGTGACCTCTATAAAGAGAAGTAAGAGCGTGTTGAGAGAGTATGAAGTGTGCTGCATTTACATAGGGAAGGGGTCCAGAGAAATCTTCTTCAGATGAAATAGCATTTAAAGACTTCGTGGACCAGGAAAAAGGAGTTTGGGAGTAGATATCATGGATGTGAGAGAACAGAATTATGGTGACTAAAGCTGGGAAGGGCATGGGGGTGGAGGGGGAAATGAAGAGAGATTGGTTAATGGGTGCAAACCTACAGTTAAATAGAAGCCCCGAGTTCCAAGTTTTAAAGTTCCACAGTACAGTAGAGTGACAACCCCGTTAACGATTATACATATATATATATATATATATATATATATATATATATATTTTTTTTTTTTTTTTTTTTTTTTGAGACAGACTTTCGCTCTTCTTGCCCAGCCTGGAGTGCAATGGTGAGATCTCAGCTCACTGTAACCTCCACTTCTGAGGTTCTAGCTATTCTCCTGCCTCAGCCTCCTGAGTAGCTGAGATTATAGGCATGTGCCACCATATGAGGCTTATCTTCGTATTTTTAGTAGAGATGGCGTTTCGCCATGTTGGTCAGGCTTGTCTCAAACTCCCAACCTCAGGAGATCCAGCCACCTCGGCCTCCCAAAGTGCTAGGATTACAGGTGTGAGCCACCATGCCTGGCCTTATATATTTTAAAATAGCTAAAACAGAAGATTTAAAAAGTTCCCAACATAAAAAAAATGATCAACATTCAAAATGATGGATATCATAAATACCCTGACTTGATCACTCCACGTGCATAGGACGTACCAAAATATCAAATGCTCCCCATACATAAGGACAAATATTATGCATCAATACTTTTTTAAATTTGGCTATTCTTGGAGTAGAAGCAGGACGATGAGGGGAGCAACTGTGCACCCCTTCTTTTTCCCTCTATCTCACCCCTCCCTGCATCATAGACAACATTTGCAGAGCTTAAGGGACTCAACCTTAAGAAAAGAGAGAAAAAGGACTGAGTCATTCAGCGGATTTGTTTACTGCACTAAGGGGCCCTGGAGCTAATTAGAGATGTCAGCTTGTCAAAAGAACAGTAAACCCTGCTTTCAGAGGTGTGTTCAGAATCTGAAGAATAAAGATCAATATGGTAACCTAATGCATTAGACTTGTGAAACAAAACTCATTGATTTATGAAGTCATCAGAATGTTAGATTTTTCCACTGCCTTTGATCATTAATTGGGGGCCAAGGTTTATGGTTTAGCACCTGCTGACTTTGGAGCCAAAAACATCATGGTTCAAATCTTAGTTTCAACTTTTCTGCAGCTGTGTTACATTAACCTAAAAGGCTGCCGGTTCATTCAGAAAAGTTGAAATGATGATCTGTTATCTGCAGAATAGCAGCCTCTTAAAGATGTGCACATCATGATCCCTGGAACCTGTGGATATATTTTACCTTACAGGACAACAGGGAATTAAGGGCATAGGTGGAATTAAAGTTACTAACCATCTGACCTCAAAATAGGGAGACTATTCTAGATTATCCATGTGGGCCTAATGTAGTCACAAGTCTCCTTAAGATGTGGAAGAGGGAGGTAGAAGAATGGAGTGATGTGATGTGAAAAAGGACTCAACCCATCAATGCTGGCTTTGAAGACAGAGAAGGGGCCACAAGCCAAGGGATGCAGGTGGTCTCTAGAGGCTGAAAAGGGCAAGGAAAGGGACTACACCCACAGACACCAGAAGGATTAGTTTCCTATCGCTTCCTACCTTGTCATTTTAGCCCAGTCAGACCCACGCAGGACTTCTGACCTCCTGAACTGTAAGATACTAAATCTGTATTCCTTCAAGCCACTGAGACTGTGGTTATTTATTACAGCAGCCATGGGAAACTAATATACAATATCTGCCCATGTGTTATTAAGAGGATTCAATGAAGTGATTTATGCAAAGTGGATATGTCTTAAGAAACACTCAGTGGTCATTCTCATTAATTTCTGTAAACACCCAACTCTAATATTGGCAAAATTTTCACCTACCTTTCCAGTGACTTATGTGTTTCTGCTTCTACATCCTCAAGGGCCCCACCAGCTAAGAACATACCCTGACCCAGTCCTCAGGTAACCACCAACTAAATAATTAGCTGATAACAGGAAAGACCTGCCCCAGCAATATTCGTATTCAAAAGGCAAATGCATTGCGTCACTCTGCGTCAAGTCTTCATGTTGTTCAAAGTCTCCCACGGGTTTCTGTCTAAGATTTACAATGCCTTTCAGCACCCAGTCTCCACCAGTTTCTACAGCCTCAGATTCTTCTACTTCCTCATAGGCCCTCTGCATAGATGCAGACCACCCTAAATGATGGGATGCTTCTTTAGTGCATCTGAATCTCTTACACCTCTGGGCCTTTGCATTTGCTGTTTCCTGTGCCCAAAACTGAAGTTTCCTAATGCTTGTTCATCTATGCAAGCCCCATTCATTGCATAAGACTCAGCCGAATCATTACAAGGAGCTCTTCCCCCAATATCCTGCCACTCAGTTCATCAGGATCTACTTCCTTCGTTCTCCTGTAGTGCAGAATCCATGCCTCGGCTGTAGCAATTCTCACAGCATCTTATCAATGATCACTTGGTGGTCTCTCCCCATCATTACTCTTTAATATCAGTGTCTTTTTAGGATCATAGATCTTTTTGAGTATCTGAAGAATGAAACTCCTTCTTCAGAAAATTACACACGTTTTGCATGTAATACCTATAGTCTGCAAGTAATTATAGGGGTTCAGGGCTCCCTGTAAAGCAATGAACCTCCAGCATAATACCTCCAGCATTACAATATGAGTGCTCTGAAGGAAAGGATTCAACCATTCAATCTAGTTCATATATGTATCCTTGGCATGCAACATACCGCCTAACACAGAGTTGATATTCAATAAACGTGGAAGGAAGGAAGGGAGGGAGGGAAGGGAGGGAATCGGGATAAATAGCTGAAGCATGTGGGGCTTAATACCTAGGTGATGGGTTAATAGGTGCAGCAAACCCCCATGGCACCTATGTAACAAACCTACACATTTGGCACATGTAACCCAGAACTTTAAAAACAATTAAGAAGAAAGGAAGGAAGGAAGGAGCAAAAGATGGAGGGAAGGAAGGAAGGAGAGAGAGGGGGAGGGAGAATGCATAGATGGTTAAATGGTGGATGGGAAAGTGAATGATTAATTTGCTTATTCATCTTTGGAAAGGTTCAGCTAGAAAATTTCCCCTAATAGTAGACAAATGAAGATCACTAAATCACATCAGGGAACATGATTAATCACACTTCTCTGGCTAACAAACACCTGTGTGACAAACAGGCATCTGTGAAAATACCCTTATGGATATGTTCCATTCCATACTGTTCAGTAGTTCCAGAAACATTCCTGAGGAACAACAGATATGATCCATCTGATGCAAGACGGCTGAAAACAAACAAAAAGTTAACTAAGAGGGTAAGTTTTCTGCTAGAGTAATCTGAATAGGTTCTATGACCACTGTTACAGATGATAAGGTTGAAATGAGACTGTCGACCCCTTCTCTCTGAAATTCACCTTGTAGAAAGTTTGTTGTGGCTGCTCTAGAAATTGTACAATTATGCTTTATTAGAATAAAAGTTACACACACACAGATCAGTTTTTATATAAGAAATAACATGAATATCTAGCAAAGGGGAATGAGTTTTCTATTCTGCATCCATATAATGGAACACTATATGGTTATTTAAAATACTACATTTTGGAAGGACATTTAGAGCATTAAAAGATATTCATGGCTGGGCGCAGTGGCTCAAGCGTGTAATCCCAGCACTTTGGGAGGCCGAGGCGGGTGGATCACGAGGTCAAGAGATCGAGACCATCCTAGCCAACATGGTGAAACCCCATCTCTACTAAAAATACAAAAATTAGCCGGGTGTGGTGGCGTGCGCCTATAGTCCCAGCTACTCGGGAGGCTGAGGTGGAAGAACCGCTTGAACCCAGGAGGCGGGGGTTGCAGTGAGCTAAGACTACACCACTGCACTCCAGCCTGGTGACAGAGCAAGACTCTGTCTCAAAAAAAAAAAAAAGAAAGAAAGAAAAGGAAAAAAGAAATATTCATGCTGTCTTAAGACAAAGCAGGTTACAGTGATTCCAAATTTGCAAATATGTATATATACATAGAGAAAAAAGGCTAGAAAATGTTAGCAATAGTTATCTATGGATATTGGAATCACAGCTGAATTTTGAACTTCTTTTTATCCCATTTCTATATATACACATACATATATACTATATACATGTACATATATAAATGTTAACTTCTTGGTTAATTAAAAGCTTGCATGCACATGTGTGCTCAAAGGCACAAAAATATGGACAGACAGATCAAGTTTCACTTTCTGCCTAAGGAAACACCTTTTCATTGGACCTAAATTCCCCCAAAAATGTGCCACTTTTCACCTGGCAGCCGTTCTGAAGTCATAATACCTAGAGACAGTGAGTCTATCCTCATAAATCTAACTTTTCATCTCATCCTCTAAATCTGGTGATGGAAATTGGATTTCTGTCAAATTTGTCTCTCTTCCTTTTGGGACACTGTGGATGTCAATCCATCTCGCTCCACATCACCACTCAATGTATATTTACCTGTGTGAGAAGGGTTTCTCTAGCGTGAAGTGTTGCTACACCTTTGTGACTGAGTTGCCAGCTCTGTGTTTTCCTATTATACCAGGTTCTTTCTCTAAACAATAGAAAGCCTTCAACAAGGCAAGTCTACCTGTTGCGGGGTGTCAGGGCTAGAGGAGGGATACCAGGGGGTAGGGGGACTGGGGAAGGGCAACATTAGGAGAAATACCTAATGTAGGTGATGGAGGGATGGATGCAGTAAACCACCATGGCATGTGTATACCTATGCAATAATCCTGCATGATCTGCACATGTAGCCCAGAACTTAAAGTACAGTAATAATAAAAGAACAGAATATTGAGTTGTGGGATAAAATTTAAAAAAAAAAAAAACCCCAATAAGTAAAGACCCTAAAAAAGAATGAACATGATGCGTTCTCTCTTTCTTGTTACATTCAACTGAATGGTACGTAGGGAAGAGGTCCATCTCTGAGCATGATTCAGTTTAGCTTAATAAATACCTGCTGAATGTCTCTTTTGTGCAAAGTGATGCAATGGACTTAGCCACATGTTTCAATCTTACACAAAGGAGGGCGTTCTTCCAAACTCCATCTTTTACTGAGAAACAGTAAATCATCTCCCTGATATGAGTTCAGATATAATGAACCCCAACCGAGCATATATCCCCAGCCAAGTCCGTAGCATAGACATGAGCTCTGTTTCATGACAATTACTGAAGATTTTTCGTTCACTCCTGGTTTGTATTTAAGCAGGATCTAAAAGAATGCTCAGTCCTTAATAAATGGAGGTGCTGTTGTTACAGCAACTCTCAGATGGTGCTGGTAAGAGGAGATTGCCACCGACTGCTCTGGAGAACGGACTCAGAGTCGATTTTAAATGCTATACAGAGTAACTTTTGGCAGCAGACCACTTGCATGAAAAAAAATCTGAGAAACAGAATGCATGGGGCTGGGTAAACAGCAAATAATACAGTCGTGGGAAGGCACTCAGCATGCAAATGACACTGAGGGATTCCCTTCCAACAGTTCACTTTCAAAATTCAAACCCAATACATGCGCTTGTCTATTATTAGGTAAGTGGTGCATAAACACCATGGAATACTATGCAGCCATCAAAAGGAATGAGATCATGTTCTTTGTGGGGACATAGATGCCACTGAAAGCCATCATCCTCAGCAAAACAACACAGGAACAGAAAACCAAACACCACGTGTTCTCACTCTTAAGTGGGAGCTGAACAATGAGAACACATGGACACAGAGAGGGGAACATCACACAGTGGGATCTGTAGGGGGCCTGGAGGGAGGAAGAGGATCCGGATAAAAGGCCAATTCATGTGCCGCTTAATACATAGGTGATGGGTTAACAGGTGCAGCAAACCACCACGTGCCTACACATTCGGCACATGTATTCTAGAGCTTAAAAAAAAAGTCAGCACTTCTATCTTACAAAGATAAGATGGAGTTCAGAGAAAATTAATGTTTGGTGATGGGAACCAACTCTTGGGGAGGACAGAATTTCAGCACCATGGGCGGCACCATCTCTATACGTGCACACGCGCACACACACACACTGCTACTTCCCCTGTCTGCCTTCAGGTCATCAGAGGCATAGAACCCAGGGTGTCCTAAAAACCTGGGTATGAGCCTCAAAGTCAGGCAAATGTTTCTGACCCAAAGAGTCATGTGGACAAAACAAGCAGGTCCTGCTCGTAGAAGTCCTGGATCTGAAAGTTATGGAGGAAGAATGTGCACAGAAGCAAAATCGAGCCCCTGAACAAAGGATTCCTTCCCCACTCTCACCCAGTCCCCAGCACTGTGCCTGAGACAGCTTTGAATGAGTGAATGAATGAATGAAGCATGCTTGCGGAGGACAGAATCCAATTCTGATGAGTTAACTGGGGAAAAGGAAACTGCTTCTGCAAATGAATTCTGATCACTATCGAGCTCTTTTTTTTCTTTTCCTCCCAGGAAAGATAGTGGAAACTGAGATACCATCTCAGAGTACTTATCTGGCCATTAGCCACTTCAAGTCAAATAGATAGTTCAAGGTCAAAATTACTTAATCACTCAGGGTCTCAGACTCCCTATCTGTGGAGTTCTAAGATGTTTGTCCTGCAAAGCAGATGGACAAGAATGCTTGGTCTTCCCCATGAAGAGATAGGCCCCCTGAACACCCTAGCATGCCTGACCTTAGCTCCTAAACAAGGAATCCCAACAGATAATCACAGAAAATGAAAGAGGGAGCAGGCTTATTTTTCCACAATGTCACTATTTTTTTTCTTCTTTCTAAACTAGCAAATCATTATAAAGGGTCCTTGACCTTTTGAAAGTTAAAATATTTAAAAAAGAATGAGCAAGGGGCCAGGTGCAGCAGTTCTCCCCTGTAATCCGTGCATTTTGGGAGGCCGAGGCAGGAGAATTGCTTGAGCCTAGGTATTAGACATCAGCCTGGGCATCATGGTGAGATCCCCCATCTTTACAAAAAATGCAAAATGTAGCCAGCCGTGGTGGTTCACATCTGTGGTCCCGGCTGCTCGGGAGGCAGAGGTGAGGGGATCACCTGAGCCTGGGAGGCTGACGCTGCAGTGAGCCATGATCATACTGCTGCACTCCTGCCTGGGTGACACAGTGAGACCCTCTCAAAAAATAAAAACAAATAAAAATAAAAATCATGAGGAAGGACCATTAAATACGGTAAAGTTCTGGCCACTGTGCAAAAACACTTTAAAAATGTTCTCTCAATGAATGCTCAGAATACCCCAAGAGGGAGGTGTTATTATTAGCCCTACTTCCGTATAGAAAAGCTCAGGCCCGTAAGTGCAAGTTGCTCAGGTTTAAACAGTGTTGAGTAGCAAAGCTGAGACTCTTTAACCGTTATACTCTATTGAATGATTTTCTCCTTTTCTAAAATTTGATGTCATTTTTTGAATAACGAAAGCAAAAGGAGAATGACCCCAGGCTTTGGGAGATTTCTTCTTGACCCATGCTCCAGATAAATCCACAGGCTTCAGCCAATTCTTCTGCTTAAAGATTGCCAGTGTTCCCTGGGATTACAGAAGATGGAGAGTGGGTGAAAAAGGATATTTGGAGTTGAGGGATTCTGACCAAAGGTGGGGGCCAGGTCCGGTGGCTCACACATCTAATCCAAGCAGTTTGGGAGGCCAAGACAGGAGGACTGGAATTTGAGACCAGCCTGGGAAACACAGTGAGACTCCGTGTCTACAAATAATTAAAAAATTAGCTGGGTGTGTTGGCGCGTGTCAGTGGTCCCAGCTACTTGGGAAGCTGACGCTGGAGAATGACCTGAGTCCCAGAGGTTAAGGCTGTGGTGAACTGTGATTGTGCCAATGAACTCCAGCCTGGATGAGAAAGCAAGACCCTATCTCAAAAACCAAAACCAAAACCAAAACCAAAACTGGACCAAAGAGGGGATGAAAGCAAGAACTGATACACAGTTGAAAGAAATAAATGTAAACAGCCTATCTAGGAACACATGTTTCAAACATTAGGGACCTTCTGAGTCTCCATAAATGTCTGTGACTACAGCTAATAAAGTATGTTCCATCTTAGCATAAGAATATCTGCTTATGGCCGGGCACAGTGGCTCACGCCTGTAATCCCAGCACTTTGGGAGTCTGAAGTGGGCAGATCACCTGAGGTCGCGAATTTGAGACCAGCGTGACCAACATGGAGAAACCCCGTCTCTACTAAAAATACAAAATTAGCCAGGCGTGGTGGTGCATGCCTGTAATCCCAGCTACTCAGGAGGCTGAGGCAGGAGAATTGCTTGAACCCATGAGGCGGAGGTTGTGGTGAGCCAAGACTGCACCGTTGTACTCCAGCCTGGGCAACAAGAGTGAAATTCCATGTCAAATAAATAAATAAATAAATAACTTATGAGTCTGTCTTATCCATTATAGCATGACCTTCCTCAGAGCAGTGATTGGGTGAATCTGTAGAGCAGGAGTGCTATGGGCTGCGCCCTGTGACAAGCACTTCCTATGGCACCCATGAGATTTGGGCTATTGGGTTCAAGAGGATCACTTTGCAGCTATGTAAGGTAGACCCTGCTGGTTGCTAACCAAGGTGACATCCCCAGGGTGTTCTCTCTTCCTGATTCAGACCCAGTTCTATTTGAATGATTATTCTCCGTGAGCTCAGAGAACATTGTCCTTTCCTCAGGAATCATTCTGATTAATCTAAGCACAGCTTATCCTTCCATTCCTGTTGCTAGCAGTTGGTTTAGGCAAAGGCATGGGATACAAACCTGGTCAAGGAGATGAAGAGAAGGTTTGCTACAGGCTGCTAGGAACCGTTTTCCCTCCAATTTGAAACGGAAGAGACAAGCATCTTTGCTGTCTTTGTAAGGATTAAAAAGCTACTGAAAGCGGAGTGCTTAAAATGCACTGGCAGCCAGGAGCGGTGGCTCACACCTGTAATCCCAGCACTTTGGGAGGCCGAGGCAGGCGGATCATTTGATGTCAAGAGTTCAAGACCAGCCTGGCCAATGTAGTGAGACCCCGTATCTACTAAAAATAAAAAAAAAAAAACTTAGCCGGGTGTGGTGGCACATGCCTGTAATCCCAGCTACTGCTTGGGAGGCTGACGCAGGAGAACTGCTTGAACCCAGGAGGCAGAGACTGCCGCGAGCCAAGATCGTGCCATGGCACCTCAGCCTGGGTGACAGAGCGAGACACCATCTCAAAAAAAAAAAAAAAAAAAAGCACGGGCAATAGTAAATGACCAACAAATCATAAATTGTTTAAGTTTCTCATTGCTTCCCACAGCCACCTCTGAATCAGGTATTACCATAATCCTCATTATACAAACACAGGCACCAAGGCTCAGAGCCATATGGTTGAAGAGTTGAAGCTAATACTCAAAGCTATGGTTTGATTCCAAACTCTCAATATTAACCACTCACCATGTGGCTATAATCCCTCCTTTCTGGAAACCCCAGCCACTCGTGCAGGACCTGGATAAACTGGAGCTAGGAGGATGTTTGTTTAAACGAACTTAACTCCAGGGCTCAATAAAAAGGACTAGGGCTGTCAGGTAACCGAGCTTAGCTGCAGGTAGATGGAATGTACTAACAATGCAAACAGAGGCTCACAGCCGTTTACTCTCTTCTTTGAGTATCCCATTAACCCTGGGATTCCTGCTATTGCTCGATACCTTCTTCCCCATTTAGCTCAACTTTCATTTAAAAGTCAATTTCAAAAAAAAAAAAAAAATCAGCCAACCTCACATGAAGCTAGAAACTCAGCGTTCAACCTCACAGGAAGCTCTTTGTAATGGTTAAGAATCACCTTCAGTAGAAAACCAGCTGTTCCCATTCAGGAGCAACAGGGGGCAGCAGAGAGCAACAAAACGCTTAGTCCCTGCAATGCTGAAAAGGGGAAGAAGTTGAAGAAAACCAACACCTTCTTCAGCCCAGAAGCATTCGAGTGTAAAAAAGATCTCAAAATGTGTAGGCAAACTCACATTTCCAGGCATCTGGGAGAGAACCATGCTAACAGAGACCTGAACTCTGGAACGTGTTACTGATCATTTCAGCACCCAGGGGGCCAGCCTAGGCAGTCTTGGAACCATGTCCCGTGAGAGATGATTCTGGATGAGGTGAAAGGATGAGGCGCTTTTAACTTGAACCAACTCACCTTGTTAAACTCTCATTTTGTTTCAGATTTAAATGTGTCCCAGGAACAGCCTTCGTGAGTGTGCTAAAGTGTATCTGAAAGATGCCCTAGGAGAAATTCTTGGTCTATTTTTAAATACCCAGGGCAAAGGGACACCATGCTCCACATTCATTTAAAATCCAGTTTTATTAGACCAATCAACCTCACACGACTCTGGCAAGTAAATAAAATTCCCCTCTCAGGAGGCTTCAGGTCACAACAAGTGTTCTTCAAACGGGTGGTACTAGGATTTAGATTTGTGCTTCTGGGTATCTCCAAATGCAGTCAACGTCTCTGATTTTCTCTCTGCATACTTTGAAATTAACCGATTGATATTAAACAAGAAAATAACCAGCTTTTTCACATGCACATATCAGAGGGCACTGAAAACATTGCACCAGCCTGTGCAATTGGCCGGTTACCAAAAAGTCTATTTCAAACCCTCGACAACAGTTTCCCCAAAAATGTGGCATTCCTTTAATCACATTTCTCTTGCATTTCATATTTAATAAATTATTCATTGAGAGGAGAGTAAATCTTTTAAAAAATATATCCCTGTTCATAAACTAGTCATTTCCGACTCAGCCCAAGTTGGTGCTATTTGCTGTTTGATTTCAAGACTCTCTCTATTTTTCCTTTGCAGTAAATGTCCCTGTCTTAATTATGCATTCATTGTAAGTTTCTTCAATCAATGATTGCCTGCCCCTCCAGACTTGAGGCTCCCTGAGGATCACACCTGTTTTGCTGGCAACAGCACACAGGCCAATGCTTGGTACACAACAGGAGCTCTGGTGAATCTATCAAGTGGTACCAGTGGGTCAACAGAGGATTCACACACTGGCTGACCTTAGGTGAGGGCTGGAACCCTGCAGGCCAGACACACCCAGGCTCTCTGATTCCTGTGAAGCAGGAAACGGTGGTATCAACCACCTTTACCTACCACACGATCCACACAGACCCAACATTGCTTATTCTGTGGGATCAAGGAGGAAATCATGGATCAATTAGCCGGGCATGGTGATACACACCTGTGCTCCCAGCTACTTGGGAGGCCAAAGCAGGAAGCTCACTTGAGCACAGGAGGTCAAGGCTGCAGTGAACCATGTTCATGCCGCCACACTCCAGCCTGGGCAACAGAGCAAGACCCTATCTCAAAAAATAAATAAAATAATAAGAGAAAAGGACTTTTATTTTTATTTATTGAGTTTTTAGTTTGAGACAGATTCTCACTCTATCTCCCAGGCTGGAGTGCAGTGGTGCAACCTTGGCTCACTGCCACCGCTGCCTCCCCGGCATGACGGAACATCGGGATGGGAAATCCTGAACCTGCCACCCCTCCTTGCCTCTCCCTGTCAAGTACACACCAAGGTGGAAACACGCCCTCATGGCTCCCTTCACGATACCCTCTTTATATTAGAAAACAGACACCTCTCTCTTTCCTTAGTAGCATTACTGGACTTAAATTCACTCTCAGAACTCAGAAGGATTGTTACATGGTTGTAAGCCTCAGTCACAAATGGTTTAAGAATGCAGAACAGGGTTTTAAAAGTCAATCCAAGACATATGAGCATTCTAAGTTAATTCGCAACAGACTAGGTACTTAGTATTTTAATTCTCAATAGACTAGACAGTATTTTGTACTGGAAGGAAGTGTTTAAAAATTAGGAGAAAAATGCTTTTTCTTTTTTTCTTGAGATAGGGTCTTGCTCTGTTGCCCATGCTGGAGTGCAGTGATGCAATCATAGCTCCAAGTAGCCGTAACTGCTGAGCTAAAGCCATCCTCCCACGTCAGCCTTCTGAGTAGCTAGGACCACAGGTGTGTGCCATCACATCTGGCTAATTTATGTAATTTTTTGTAGAGACAGGCTCTTCCTGTGTTGTCCAAGCTGATCTTGAACTCCTGAGCTCAACTGATCCTCCTGCCTTAGCCTCCCAAAGTTCCAGGGATTATAGGCATGATCCACCACACGGAGCCAGAGAACACCATTTTAAAGGAACTTTTATAGCCAGGAGTGGTGGCTCATTTTGGGAGTCTAAGACAGGGGGATCACTTGAGCACGGAGTTTGAGACCAGCCTGGTCAACACCGTGAGACCTCACCTCTATAAAAAAATTTAAAAAGTTAGCCAGGTGTGGTAGCACACACCTGTGCTCCCAGCTACTCAGAACACTGAAGCAAAAAAATCACTTGAGCCCAGGAGATCAAGGCTGCAGTGAACCACGTTCATGCCGCCACACTCCAGCCTGGGCAACAGAGCAAGATCCTACCTCAAAACATGAATAAAATGATAAGAAAAAAAGGACTTTTATTTTTATCTATTTATTTTATTGATTTTTTAGTTTGAGACAGAGTCTCACTCTGTCTCCCACGCTAGAGTGCAGGGGTACAATCTCGGCTCACTGCAACCTCCGCCTCCCGGGTTCAAGTGATTCTCCTGCCTCAGTCTCCTGAGTAGCTGGGATTACAGGCACATGCCACCATGCACAGCTATTTTTCATATTTTTAGCAGAGATGAGGTTTCACCACGTTGGCCAAGCTGGTCTCGAACTCTTGACCTCAAGTGATCTGTCTTCCTCAGCTCCCAAAGTGGTGGGATTACAGGCACCAGCCACCGAACCCAGCCAG
>CAUYQU010087938.1:0-24411 GCA_963574635.1 Cheracebus regulus
GGCTCACTGCAACCTCTGCCTCCCAGGTTCATGCAATTCTCCTGCCTCAGCCTCCTGAGCAGCTGGGCTTACAGGCACCTGCCACCATGTCCCATTAATTTTTGTATTTTTAATAGAGATGGTGTTTCACTATGTTGGCCAGGCTGGTCTTGAACTCCTGACCTCAAGCAACTGCCCACCTTGGCCTCCCAAAGTGCTGGGGTTACAGTCATAAGCCACTGTGCCTAGCCACCAATAACAATTTTATTAATATCATTGTTAATGTCAAATGACACGTGACGTGTCCCTTAAAATGTGGCAATACCTACTTTCCAGACTCCACAGGCAGAAGATACTGAGATGTACAAGAAGGTACTGTGTTCTCAGCGTACTACAGCATTATTTGTTTGCTTAGAGTCGTACCACAATAGGGGATGCAGTGAAGAGGGTTAATGTTTGAGCTACTCTGGGTGTGCATATTTTAACAAGATGTGATTTAAAACTCTGGGAAGCATAGACAGTTGATCAAATGCAAGAAGCATAATAGATGGAAGATCATATATGAACACTAAGCCCAATTACAAACAACAAATGCAACTTGGGTTAGCAACCACAGTGTTGTCACTTTGATCTTTCTGCAGCAAGAAGTTAATGGCGGGTGACATTACAATTTAACAGTATATCAATCAGCTTTGTGAGAAACTCATCCTCTCCACGTTCTTTCCGCCTTTCGGCAGAGTTTAAGAGCATAGAGTGTGAGAAGTTCAACAGTATCTCACCACTCATTCTAGGGGTACTTTCCAAGCCCCTTCCCCATTCAAGTCAGGTATTATGATCATTTGCCAACTAGGAAAGCCATAGCCAGCCCTGGTAGTTGTTGGGTTGCCCAGTTACCATCTCTCCTTTCTGGACATCCCACCTCCTTTTTACATTTAGCCTGATACACTCCCTGCCTGGGGAGCTTCCCTGCAAGTCTTGTTCTTTTCCAGACCTTGAAGTCACTAGAAGGAGAATGTATTAGTCCATTTTCATGCTGTCGATAAAGACATACCCAAGACTGGGCAATCTACAGAAGAAAGAGGTTTAATGGACTTATAGTTCCACGTGGCTGGAGAGGCCTCACAATCATGGTGGAAGGCAAGGAGGAGCAAGACACATCTTATATGGATGGCAGCAGGAAAAGAGAAAGAGAAATTGTGCAGGGAAACTCACATTTTCAAAACCATCAGATCTCATCATACTTATTCACTATCATGAGAACAGTGAAGGAAAGACCTGCCCCCATGATTCAATTACCTCCTGCCAGGTACCTCCCAAAACACATGAGAATTCAAGATGAGATTTGGGTGAGGACACAGCCGAACCAAATCAGAGAATCATAAGAGTCCCAGACCGAGCTGTTAGTCTCAGCGCTGCTCAAGCTTGGCTCTCTTGTTCTGGAGCCTGGGGATTTTCTCTGCTCCACTGTGTGCTTGTCTTGCTTCCTGCAATTGCTGCCCTGGTGAGGTAAGGATCCTCCCTGGCTCTCTCAGGCATTTCAGCAGCCAGGCCCTTAAATGTCTACATGAGGAAACTTGGAACTGCACATGGGTTTTCGTGTATGTGTTTGTGAGCTGCTGAATATGAGTCAAAATTTTTCTGTCAACATCCGCTCTGCTCTTCTATTTTCTGGTTCCTGAGAGATGCCTTTCAAAGGAAGACATTTATTCTACCTTAACCTCTGAATAGAATGACATCTTGTGCCCCTGGCTCCTCTTTCATATAGTTGACCATTTTCAACTTTGGTACATTACAGTAGGCAATGGGATACAAGGCAAGTAAGACTTTTCAAAGACCCAGCAGTCGAGCAATAAATATAATACAGTGCAGCCAGGCACAGTGGCTCATGCCTGTAATCCCAGCACTTTGGGAGGCTGAGGCAGGAGAATCTATTGAACCCAGGAGGCAGAGGTTGCAGTGAGCCAAGACCATGCCATTGCCCTGTAGCCTGGGCAACAAGAGTGAAACTCCATCACAAAATAATAATGTATATATATATATCATATATATATATATATACAGTGCAACTCTGAAATAATAGAAGTACATAGGTGCAAGGGAAAAGGATCAAAGAAAATGGCAAGGGAAGAACATTTACATATGATAACAGTAATGAACATGTCGATGTAACTGCAGGTAAAGCTGTTTGGGCATGAGTGTTTATAGGTGAGGGGTTGCATCAGTTTAGCTAGGTTGGGGCACATAGTACATATAACTGAATCTATTATTTTGATGTTCTCTAACTCAACTTCTTCCCAAAGTGACCTGAAATCACATGGCATTAAATATTTACAGAATGAATGAATAAACATAAAGAAGGGAATCAAGCTTTGTATTTTGTAAGATCATCAGTTGTTCTCCCATTCTAAGTTCATTTACTGGACTAACATCCCACTTTGAGTTCTGTTCCTGTGACCCAGGCATATGGATTTGGGTTCCCAGTGGTATCTAAAGTACTGCTTTGAAAGGAAGGAAGAAAGGAAGGAAAGAAAGAAGGAAGGAAGAGAAAGAAGGAAGGAAAGAAGGAAAGAAAAGAAAGAAGGAAAGAAGGAAGGAAGGAAAGAGAGAGTGAGCAAGAGAAAGAGAGAGAGAAAGGAAAGGAAAGGAAAAAGGAAAGGACTGCTTTTCAAGCAAATTAAGGAGAATGATTTTGTTCTCTGTCTTTTCAGGTCCTCCCCATTTCTCTGGACCTACATATCCAATATCCTTCCATAACCTTCGGTGCCTGTACTCACCACTGTTTCTGAATTTCTAACCCTCTTCCTGCCTAGGACTCTCATTTGGCCAGCCTCTTGCCTCATTAACAAGATTGGAAAATCATGGAGGGCATGATTTTGTCCCCATGCTATGTACATCAAAGTCTCTCCAGAAAACTGTACAGGAGGAGGGAAGGTGAAGAGAGAGGAGAGGGTGCATGAAAAGATGCTCAGCATCATTCGTCATGAGTGAAATGCAAATGAGAACCACGGGGAGACAACACTTTACACCCACTAGGACGGCTGAAATGAAAGACAGACGAGAAGTGTGGGTAAGGATGTAGAGAAATTAGAACCCTCATTCATTGCTGGTGGAAATGTAAAATTTGTGCAGCAACTTTGGCAAGCAGTCTAGTAGTTCCTCAAAATGCTAAATATAGAGTTATCACGTGACCCAGCTATTCTACTCTTAAGTATAGACCCAAGAGAAATTAAAATAATATATTCAAACAAAAACTTGGATGCAATGTTTATAGCAGGATTATTCATAAGGCAAAATGTGGAAATATAATCTAAATTGCTGAATAATATTCCACTGTATGGAAATATCATGTTAACCTGATGAATAGACAAACAAAATATGATTTATTCACACAATGGAATATTACTTGGCAACCAAAAGGAATGAAGTACTGATATACACTGCAACATGGATGAACCTTAAAAATACAATGCTGAGTGACAGAAGCCAGTCACAAAAGACCACATAGTGTATGATTCAGTTTATATGAATTGTCCAGGGTAGACAAATCCACAGAAACAGAAAGTAGATTAATGGTTGCCTAGGGCTAAAAGAGTGGGGCAGATAGACAGGGACTCCTAACAGGAAGAGATTCCTTTCTGGGGTATTTCAAATAGTGTAATATTTGGCAGGGCATGGTGGCTCATGTCTGTAATCTCAGCACTTTGGGAGGCCAAGGCAGGGGGATCACTTGAGACCAGCCTGGGCAGCATGGCAAAACTCCATCTCTACAAAAAATATAAAAATTAGCCAGACTTGGGGGCACACAGTACTCTCAACTACTTGGAAAGCTGAGGCAAGCGAATCACTTGTGCCCAGGAGGTAGAGGTTGCAGTGAGCCAAGATTGTGCCATTGCACTCCAGCCTGGGTGATGGGAGTGAAACCTTGTCTCCAAAAAAAAAAAAAAATGTGAAATTAGATTCTGGTGATATGGCTGCATGACTGCATGAATATACTCAAAAATTCTTATACAGTGCACTTCAAATGGGTATACTGTATCATATTTGAAATATAAGTATTGGTAAAGTTGTAAGAGAGAGAGAAGGAAATGTTCCATATGACTTAAATTAAACACGTTCTTTAATGTAAACTAATTGGGAAATAACACTACCCAGCAGACATAAGCCCAATAAGAGCAGCCTTTCCTAGATGCAACAAGTTTCCTAGTTTCTCCCACTGTGGGAATTAAACCTTTGAATTTGATATAGATAGGAGGGAGCCACCCCATTCAGAAAACTATCCATAACAATACTTATGGATTTGGTCAGAATGACTGAATTCACACCATGGGATGAAAACTAAATGTAGTTTACAATATAGTTGACTTAAACATAATTACACCCCCCAAACGATAATGATACAGAGGAGGAGGAAGTAGACGTAGAGTTAGTAATTTCCACCTTCCCCATGAGGAACACTGTGCGGGTAAGATCACGTTTCTCTTCTGGTCCAGCCGGATTTTCCCTTGCCCTGATCCATCCTGGTTCTACCTGGTGCTGCTGCGCACCCCACAGGGCTCTGGTCTCGGTCGGATCAGTCCTCAGATGTCCCTTTCTTGTTGCAGAGCCCCTATTATGTGCAGTAATGCCTCTTCGTCTGTGTAAACCTTACTTATCCTCTGCGACTTGATCAGGAGCATCCCTAAAACAATATGGACCCCAAAAGGATCTACCATTGTTTCTTTTTTTTCTTTTTCTTTTTTTTTTTTTTTTTTTTTTTTGAGACAGAGTCTTGCCCTGTTGCCTAGGCTGGAGTGCAGTGGTGCAGTCTCGGCTCACTGCAACCTCCGCCTCCCGGGTTCGAGCAATTCTCCTGCCTAACCTCCCGAGGAGTTGGGATTACAGGTGCCCACCATCATGCCTGGCTAATTTTTTTGTATTTTTAGTAGAGATGGGGTTTTGCCATGTTGGCCAGTCTGGTTTCGAACTCCAGAAATCAGGTGACCCACCTGCATCAGCCTCCAAAAGTGCTAGAATTACAGGCGTGAGCCACCATGCCCGGCCTCTACCATTCATTTCTTACTGTCCCTAAAATGGCATCCATTTCTCTATAGGCACTATCTCCTCCTTTACCCTTCTACTGGAACCTCAGCTGGCCACAGAGGGCCCTTCTGTCTGTGTAGGTCCTATATTCTACCCCCTTGCTAGAGCCTGTGATATTTCTCTATTTGGGGCAGGAAGAATGGTTTAGCTCAACTTGCCTCCAAATCAGTGACTGGGGTCTCCCTTAGATGTCCCTGGAAAGAACGCTGGCATAGCAATTGACCCTGAATGGTGATTGTATGGAGTGCCCTCCGGTTCCTGGCATAGAGAGGACAATTAGGGTGCTGTGTGAGACTCTTTTTTCTCCTTCCCCCGACGACCCTCTTTTTCTCCCTGATGGCACTCTTGGACCCCTGTTCTTCAAAGTCACCAGGTTTGACCTGGACATCCCAGGAAATGAGGTCCTAAATAGGAAATTCACTTCCTGACAGCTCAGATTTCTTTTTGTCTCAAGTCTTTGGCGTGGGAACAGAGAAGTGAACAGTCTTATTAGTCAGAAGGAAGGGGCAGGAACCAACGGGGCAATAATACCTACACCCCCCAAAGCATAGACAAAGCAAAAAGTTGAGGTCAAGACAACATATTCTGCTTCGTAACTGCCTAAATGCTGATGGCAAGAAATTTTAACTGAGCTGAGTGATTCCACCACAAATTCATGCTTTCCAACGCACAGCTGGGTTCTGAATGCTTCTCGACAATCATTTTCCTAATCACTCCATGATTTCCTTTCCATTCCTCTCTGTAGCTGTTACAAACCTTCCCGCTTGCCTCAGCTCCCCACCTCCACCCCCACCCTGCTCTCTCCTTACAGTGGATGTCACCTTCAGTGAGAAGGAGACACTGGCAGCCAGTCCTGCAGCAGCCCTTTCTTCAGCCCCCAACCCCTTCCTTCTGCTCTAATTTGGTTCACTTTCTCCTCTGGCCTCTCTTAGTTAAAAGTCCTGAACATCACCAAGAATCAGCCCTCCACCCCTTATAGGATCCTAGTTACCCTTATAGGATACCTAGGTTCATGCAAAGATGGAGGCTCGAGTCCTGGCACCACCATCATCAGGTTGGCAGCCCTGGGCAAGTGATTATCACCTTCTAGTTTCATCATCAATAAGATGGGAGTAATAAGAGCACCTACCTCACAGGGTGATTGTACGGATTTCGTTAGTTTTTCTGGGTAAAGAATTTAAGGCATTGCCTGGCACAATATAAGCCCTATGTAAGTGTTCACAAGTATTATTGTGCTGTGTATTTGTTAATGTGCATTATATTATATATATAATGTACAATACAAAAATATTATATATATATATACACATATATATATATATGTTTTTATTTTAGATGGAGTCGTGCTCTGTTGCCCAGGCTAGAGTGCAGTGGTGTGATCTCAGCTCACTGCAACCTCCGCCTCCTGAGTTCAAACAATTGTCTGCCTCGGCCTTTTGAGTAGCTGGGATTACAGGCACCCACCACCACACCTGACTCATTTTTTTGTATTTTTAGTAAAGATGGGATTTCACCACCCAGGATAGTCTTGAACTCCTGACCTCGTGATCCACCTGCCTTGGACTTCCAAAGTGCTGGGATTACAGGCATGAGCCACAACACCCAGCAATATGATGTATATTAATTAATGTGTAGTCATTTCTAATGTGCGTTAAGATGAATAATGGTTACTATGAGTTGAGAATGTGAAAGAGGAATGCCATATCGCTGCTGCCAAATCCATTATCCAGGAGCACCTACTGACACTTGCCCGGGACAGTGTTCTGCTGCACACCTGCCCGAAATCAACGCTTTCTTCCTTGCCTGCTCATCCACCAAATTCCTGCAGAGTGGGCTGCCGTTCAGCCTGTTGCTCCTGTCACATGCTCTCTCCTTACCCCTGTGATCCAGGCACCACTCTCATAACTCTACGAGGGACACATTCCTTATACAACTCCTAAAGAATGAACCATGGGACTTGTCTTGGTGCTTTTCCCACTGGACCACCACACACTTGGCCACGTTCGTTACCACCTCCTTTCAACTCCTGTAACCTCAGCCCCAGGGACATTCCTCTCCTCCTGTTCCTCACCACCCTAAGCATATTGTCTTCATCATCAGGCTCATTATCTCCCTCAACCCAAGAATGAGCTGCTGCTCAGGGCCTGCTCACCACCCCCCACCCTCCACCGGCACTCCCTGGGGCTGGTAGCTTTACAGCCCAGAGTCCTCAGGAGAGTCTTAGTCTACACCTGTTGTCCCCCTTTCGCTCCCCAGAGTGTCGCATGTTGTACAACGAACTACAGAGCCACTCTCCCTGTGAGGGAGGGCCTCCACCTTTGCAGCTCCAGCAGCACCTCTAGGCAGCAGTGATGGTGGCCAAGGGGCTGGGGACAGTCCACTTCAGTGCCCCCTCCATTCACCGATGCAGGTGATTGACATTTTCTTCATCTCGTGTAAGGAGCTATGTTTCTTCATCTCATGTAAGGAGCTAAGCTTTGCCCTGCTTCCAGCCAGATTGCTGCCTTCAAACCCCTCCTTTATAGAAAAACTGGAACTGCCACTGAATACAAAGGACTCCCAGTCTATCTGTCCACGTCTTACTTCTACCCTGAGCATCAGACTAGCATATTCAGCCTCCTGATGGACAGTGCCAATCAATATTCCCCAGACACCCAAAATCCAAGAAGTGCAAAACTGAAGTTCATGTCATCCTCTCCACTTGATCCTCCCCTACTTCCTGTGTCTGCTTACAGCTTATGCCAGCTATATTATACCCTCCTCATACCCCCACCAAAGGGAGATGGCCACACCCCCGATACAGGGATAATTTATGCCATAAGAGCCCATTTGTCTATTTGCACTCAAGCACATCAGCACATTCTTAGGCCCCGAAGCCAGAAACCTCTCCCAAGTCTTCTCAGCTCTTCTCTCAATGGTACATCTTGGGACCAAGCCCTGCAGTTGGCCTGCATCCCTTGAATTTGCTTTTCTTTTGCATTGCCACCACTGCTGCCTCTTCTTCCATAACTGTCATTAATTCCTAACCTGATCTGACTTCTGCCCTTTTACTCTACTGAAAAGGTCTTTGCCTACCACCTTGTGGCTGCTGAATCCCATGAGTTCTTTTCAACCCTTTTCTACTCCACCTCTTGCAGTTATAATTTCCTTGACCACACTCATAATCCAGAAATGGTTTCTTCAATCTCCAAGCCTCCATATTCCTCCTGGTTTCCTCCCACCTCCTGGCCTTTCCTTCTCAGTTCTTGTGTGAGTTTCTCTTTCTCTGCCCATCCCACAAATGTTAGTGTCTCCATCTGCTCTTGGGCGGTCTCATCTATTCCTGTATCTTTAATTACCCTCTCCTCTCCTCTGGGCTCTAGAGAAGTGTGTCCAGTCAAATTTTTGTGATTGTTATAGGTTGAATAGTATTCTCCAAAAAGACATGTTTAATCACTGACCCCTCGTACCTGTGAATGTCACCATATTTGGAAATATGGTCTTTGCAGATGTAATCAAGTTGAGATGAAGTCATAATGAATTAGGGTGTCCCCCAAATCCCAAGACTGGTATTCCTTATGAAAAGAGATTTGGAGACATTCAGACACACAGGATAGATGAAAATGGAAGCAGAGATTAGAGTGATGCATGCACAGCTAAGGAACACCAACCAGTAGCTATGAGAAAGTCATGGCACAGATTCTCCCTCAGAGTCCCTGGAGGGAGCCTGGCCCTGCTGACACCATGATTTCAGGAATCTAAAATCTTCTATGTGTAGGAACTCTGAGAGAATGAACTTCTATAGTTTTAAGCCACCCAGTTTGTGATAAACTGCTACAACAGCCCTAATACAGCTATGATAGAAATGTCCAATATAGTCACGTGTGGCTACTGAGCACTTGAAATGTGACTAGTGTAGCTGAAGAACTGCATTTTACATTTTATTTCATTTTAATTGATGTACATTTAAATAGCAACGTGTAACCGGTAGCTACCATACTGGACAGCACAGATTCAGATCCATATGCCAACCACCTGTAGGGCGCATACTCTTGGATGTCTCATTCACCACTCAAACTCAATGTGCTCACAACAAATATCTTCTCCTCAACATGGCTCTTCCTCCTGTCGCAGAGAAGATGCCTCTCTACCAAGCCTAGCTCCCTTAAATGTCTTCATTATTAGATTCATGCCATTTAAGGTGGCCAGTGGGGCCCTTCCTCAGCTGGCCTCAGCTCATCCCTCCCTATCCTCCCCAGCCACACGCCACTTGATCTCTATGCCCAGTGACGGGCTCTCTTTTGCTATTTCTCCCCTCACCCAACTTCTTGTTCTGGTTAAATTCTACTCGTATTTTAGGGCTCATCTCCTCCACTAGTGAGTTTTCATTGGAACCTCAAAATTAGATTATGTGCCCTTATAGGGCCCAAAGTGCCCTGTCGCTGGAGAGTTCACATCATCCTGAAATAAGCCCTTTTATTTTCTGTCTCCCCAGGACCAGCTCTATCTACAGTAGCACCATTCCTGGCATACACCATTCCGGGCACCCAATACACATTTGATGAATCAATGAAGGAACGAATGAATTAATGAAAAGTAAATGAATGAATGGAAAAAACTAAACAGTAGGTGTTATCAGGGAAAACCATTAACATTATTACTAATTATGGATCCTAGAAAAACTAACAAAATAGAGAATGGATTACAAATTTGTTTTGGTGGCACCCAAGTGATACTAATTACAGTTATTTACATTAAATCTTACTTTTTATGCCTAATTACCATGCAGTAGAAGTAAGGATTATGTATATCATTAAATGTATCAGATCAACACGGTTGAGTTTTATTTCATTATAATAGTGAATTGTGCACATATGCTTAGACTACATCAATTATTGCTGATGTCTGTTGTCTGTTCTCACCCTTGAACAAGTTTATTTTCTCTATTCCTCGATCTGTAGCATCTCCGACATTGAGAGCATAGTGAAAATAAGCAACAGACAGAGAAACGGGTGATCACTTGATCAGGTAGAATACAAAGCAATTAGGAGCCGATTGTAATTCTGATGCTGTTGATTTGAGACTCATCATTGTAATGCACCTGACAGCAACACAGGCTTTCACAGGCACCATTTTATTTAATCATCTCTTCAGCTCTGAAAGTAATTACAATTCTCAGACAGAGTTTTAGTGATTTGTTGCAATAAAGGGCAATGGCAGGTAAAGAGCCCATATTAAGACAAGTTGGGCAGAGATGGTATTCAAAGTCAACTACATTCGAAATTACACTCCCTAATGTCCGTAAAATGTGTCTGTCATACATACCTCAATCAATCATAATGATTTGGGTATTTTTACCCCCTTTTTGCAGATAAGGCAACTGTATTAGCTGGTTTTCACGTTGCCAATACAGACATACCTGAGACTGGGCAATTTACAAAAGAAAGAGGTTTGGATTTACAATTCTATGTGGCTGGGGAGGCCTCACAATCATGGTGGAAGGTGAAAGGTACATCTCACATGGCAGTACACAAGAGAAGAGAACTTGGGCAGGGAGACTCCCGTTTTTAAAACCATCAGATCTCATGAAACTTATTCACTATCAAGAGAACAGCACGGGAAAGACCTGCCCCCATGATTCAGTTACCCCCTACCAGGCCCCTCCCACAACATATGGGAATTCAAGATGAGATGTGGGTGAGGACACAGCCAGACCATAACAGCAACCAAGGCTCAGAGAGGTTGGGTAATTTGCTCAAGGTCTCAAGGATGGTAAAGGATGACTTTTGAACACGAGTTTGACTCAAAAACTCATGTGTTTTTTGTTTTTGTTTTTTTCTATTTCACTTAGTTTATGCCTAATGGCCCATGTTTTGTCAGGAAGGTGGGAACAAAGACATCTCCTAGCCAGAAGGTGCTAGGGCTGAAGGCTTGAGGGAAAGAAGTGGAAAAGGTTTCAAACAGCTGCTTTGAGTGTCTGCTAATGGTGGGTTATGGAAGCCTGATGATGGGGTTCTAGCAACGGTAGGTTGTAGCAGCCTAACATTTGCGCCTTGATGTCTGGAGGCTCTCTCCCTGGGACTCCTGTGCTTGGTGCTGGAGAGCCAGGTGTTGGCACACAGTCAGCCATCCCAGCTGAGCCTCGCCTTGCAGCCATCCCCACTGAGGTGCTAGACTTACAAGGGAAGCCGTCCTGGACCCTCCAGACCAGCCCATCTGCCAGCTGAATACAACCAAGCCACCTCAGCCAGCACTACACGGAACAGAACAATGGAGCAGCTGAGCCCTGCCCAAACTCCTCACCCACAAAAGCACAAAGCAGAAGAAAAATGGCTGTTGTTTTAAGCCAGTAAGTTTTGGAGTAATCTGACACATGGCAATAGGTAACCAGAATATGCCACAGGTTCATTTTGTAGCTTCCTTCTCTTCGTGGTGCCATACAAATTATAGCCAATGGCCAGGCTAACAACGAGTCATAACAAAACAAGCTCTCCCCTCTTGCACTGCAATTCACACACAAAAGCAATTATAGCGATTTTGCATTTCAAGCAAATAGGCTATCCACAGACCAATTTGAAATGTCACCCCTAAAATCATTTTTCCTTTGCAAGTTATAAACACTGATAAAAAGGAAACGTGTCCTCTCTGTGCAGCCTGAGCAGATAGGAAAGACATTCTTTTGATCATTTAACCATTTTCATCTTTGACGCAAAACAGCTTTTTTACTGTTCAACCCAAATTTGAAAAGGAAACAAGATAACATCTGTTTCCTTCACCATCCTTCCATGCATGTCAGAACACCCAGATATCTTAGGTGCTTTGCTTACAGGGAGCACATTATTCAAGTTCACCTTCTGCTGATTCTAAGATGAAAATGGCATTTGCTATAGATCCCTCTCACAGGGTAGGCCAGGAATGCAGAATAGCTAAGTAGGGAATGGGAGGCAATCACTCTAACCTGAGTGGACAAAACAGTTACCCAAACTGCACAATTAGCAGAGCACAAACGCTGCAGCTGTTTGCAAAGGCACCCGCAGTATTTCTGACATGGCAAATCACGCTGGTGATGTCAGACTCTTTTCTTAAACAAAAGTGAAATGTGAGAAGGTGAAAATACATGACTGCTGGAGGATGTTTTTACTTGTTTGGGGACTGCATTCCTGAATGATTCTTGTCCAGGAGCTTGGATTTTCCCCAGGTCTTGGAAGGTCCACATTCCTTTATAATCCTTCACTAAACCTACCAGTTGGCTCCCTGAGTTCCCGTTTATCTCACCGCTCTGTCATGCAAGTGACTGAGCAGGGAAAATGACTCATAGGCTCTAAAGAAAACCTAATTCATTGAATTAAACATTGGAAAGAATCTAAGTGAGTCACTGTATCCTTCGCTCAGTCTTTAGGCACAGCCACACCTCGATCATTCCAGCCAGAAGAGAGGTAAGCATATTTTTAAAAAGCTGATTGGAGAAGGATTGTGTACAACAATAATAAATCCCATTTCCATATATACCTGTATTTCAAAAACAAAAGCAAAGGCACTGCAAAATTGAACCCCAAAATACTAACTGAGGAGCAGAAATATGCAAATCCTTGAGCCCAGCTCACACTGCTTCTGTGCAAATTAGAAAAAGGTGGCCCCCCGGGTTGAAGGAATTAGGAGAAAGCACCCTCCTGGGGCAGCACCTCCTGAGAGCCAGTGTTCGGGGCTGGTGAGTAGGCAAATGGGCTGGATCTCCCTCCCCGCTCTGCCCGGCCTTCCAGCCCTTCCCCCAACCACCTCCACCCCTGCTTTTGTGTAGAAAACAAATTCCAGGACCCTGTGCAGTGGCCTGAGAAGAAGGAAATGGAATTTTTTATGACTCCCTCTCCCCATCTTCCTGTTAAAAATCTTTTTTTCCTACTCTTGACCTTGTTGTTAACTTGTTGCTAACACTTGGAAACACTGATTTTTTTTTTTAATTTGTCACCCTGTACTAATAAGCTTGCAGGTTGACAGTTCCTGTATCTTTATCCCACCAGGTACCCAGCAGGCGCTCAATAACCATTTCGAAAAGAAAGAATAACTCTCGGAACAAATGAGCCCAGCCTCCAGCTCTAAAGTCTAATGCTGTCCTTGCTTTTAACTGAAAGGAAGAGTGTGACCTCACCTCCCCCAGGGAAAAACAAGAGACCTGTAGACAAGTTGCTCTGCAGAGCCAAATTCCAGGCAGCAAAGGAGCATCCTTGAGCACACAGGCTTCTGCAGCCGTCAAATCTGGACCTCTCGCTGGCGCTAGCACCCTGGCTCTTGCCTTTTGTTTAGGTGCCTTTCTAGAGCCCTCTCCCTTGCCTAGTAGCACATTGGAGGGGCCATCGAGAAGGGAAGCATTGTTTCTCACCCCTCACAGCCCTTTCACAGACAGGGAAGGGGCTACCCTTCCAGGCCCGGGGACACAGCCCCTAATTCATTGAATTAAACATTGGAAAGAATCTAAGTGAGTCACTGTATCCTTCACTCAGTCTTCAGGCAGCACCACACCTCGATCGTTCCAGCCAGAAGAGAGGTAATCTCTCTTTCGTGTCTTTTGTTGTTTTGTTGTTGTTGTTAGCTGTTAACATTTAATTGTATGATCCCATTTATATGGAATATCCAGAATAGGTAAATCCATAGAAACGGGCAGGTTGGCAGTTACCATGGCTGGGGGTTAGAGAAAACAGGAAGTGGCTATGTGATGGGAATGGGGCTTCCTTTGGCAGTGGAAAAAATATTTGGAACTAGATCGTCGTGGTGGTTGCACAAACTTGTCAGTGTACCAGATGCCAGTGAAGCGTTTGCTTTAAAATGATTACTCTTAGGATGAGTGTGGTGGCTCAGCCTCAAATCCAAGCACTTTGGGAAGTTGAAGCGGGAGGATCACTTGAGGTCAAGAGTTCAAGACCAGCCTTGTGTATTGAGTGAAGCCCCGTCTGTACTAAATATACAAAAATTAGCCAGATGTGGTGGCAGACATCTGTAATCCCAGCTACTCAGGAGGCCAAGGCAGGAGGATTCATTTAACCCAGGAGGCAGAGGTCGCAGTGAACTAAGATCAGCCACTGCACTACAGCCTGGGTGACAGAGTGAGACTACATCTCAAAAAAAAAAAAAAAAATTAGGCTGGGTGCGGTGGCTCATGCCTGTAATCTCAACACTTTGGGAGGCTGGGGTGGGTAGATCACGAGGTCACAAGTTTAAGAGCAGCCTGGCCAAGATGGTGAAACCCCGTCTCTACTAAAAATATAAAAATTAGCCGGGCAAGGTGGTGGGCACCTGTAATCCCAGCTACTTGAGAGGCTGAGGCAGGAGAATCACTAGAACACCTGGGCAGAGGTTGCAGTGAGCCAAGATCACACCACTGCACTCCAGCCTGGGCAACAGAGTGAGGCTTTGTCTCAAAAAAAAAAAAGATTAATTTCATCCTATGTTAATTCCCTCAATTTTTTTAAGTAAATGAACAATGACAACAAAAATGAGAGTCAGACATTTCTCCTACTAGATTTCTAGCTTCTCTGAAGAAACCGGACGATTTGGCACTGTCCACCTAATCCCCAAGATTCGGCAGCTACCTGTGAGGAAGGGGCATTTGCTGCCTGTGTTGCCCCTCACCCACGTCCTCTGACTCCTGTTCCTACCCACAAGGACAGCACTTACTTTCCCCAGAGAGTAAACAGATCCCACTGAGCTGCCATCTTCAGATGAGTGGGAGGCAAGGGATGACTCAAGGTCTGAGCACACAGACAGGTGGAGCAAACATGAAGAGGCCACAAGGCAGGGGTCAGGGGAGTCAGAGGTGGGAAGAGGGCCCAAGTGTGCCGAATCGTGCTGCCAGGGAGCAACTCCTTCCCCGCCAGCCCGCTCCGACCTCTCACCTGCCTCAATTTCCTTCCCAGCTCTTACTACTGACTTACTGTGTGTGTGAGTTTCCTGGGAATTCACAAATTCCCACAAACTGAGCAGTAGAGGCAACAGAACTGTCTTGTCTCACAGCTCTGCAGACTGGAAGTCCAAGATCAAGGTGTCGGCAGGGCTGGGCTCCCTCCGAGGGTTCCAGAGGGGAATCCTTCCTGGCCTCTCCTGGCTTTGGGTAGGTCCAGGTGTTTCTAGACTTGAGGCAGTATGGCCTCGATCTCTGCCTCCACCTTCTCCCCTCTGTCTGTGTCTCAAACCTCCCTCTCTATTCTCTTATAAGGACATCAGTCATTGGATTTAGGGGCCACCGTAAAACCAGGACATTCTTATCTTGAGATTTTTAACTTTACTACATCTGCAAAGACCATATCTCCAAATAAGATCACATTCTCGGGTACCAGGGTTTAGAACTTGGACATGTTTTGGGGTGACACCATTCAACCTTTTACACTATCTATCGATTTGGCTACTGTGTGACTCATGTGTCATGAGAGTAGAGGCTTTGTCTGTTTGTTTCCATGTCGGAAACCCAGAGCCTAGAACAATGTCTGGCGCCGCAGGCTCTCAGTAAATGGAAGAATAGAATGAGGAAGCACGTGCGTGGGATGATGTTTGGCTAAAGCTAAGTCAGCAGTTACAGGAAGGTACAACAAAACCAGTCCAGCACACAAAAGGCAGAGACACCTATCCGATGAAGCCAGGATGAAAGTCATCAGATACACAAGGAGGCACCAGGGAAAGACAAGGAGTGATCCCACGTCAGTAAGAAGTTTGACATTGAAGGCTGGGAAAGGTGGATCATGCCTGGAATCTCAGCACTTTGGGAGGCCAAGGCGGGTGGATCACCAGAAGTCAGGAGTTCAAGACCAGCTTGGCCAGTATGGTGAAATTCCGTCTCTACTAAAAATACAAAAGTTAGCCAGGTGTGGTGGCGGGCACCTATGATCCCAGCTACTCGGGGTCTGAGGCAGAAGAATCGCTTCAACCCAGGAGTCAGAGGTTTCAGTGAGCTGAGATGGCACCATTGCACTCCAGCCTGGATGACAGAGCGAGACTCCATCTCAAAAGAAAAAAAAGAAGTTTGACATTGAAACCACGGCACATGAGCTGACGGAGGTTCCTGGCATGACTGCTCAAGGCGATGGAACTGGGCTGCTGTGGTGCCAGATTCTCCACCAAGTAGAAGCTGGGCAAGGAAACTTCGGGAAGGGTTAAGCCTACCTTCAACTCCTGCTGGGGCTGCCGCTGTGTTTGTCACAGTTCCAGACTCACTGGAGGAGTGATACCTAAGGCATGGACCAAGTACCTGCTTCAGAGTCACCTGGGAAATGTGAGTTAAAAATGCAACCTCTTGGGCCTTAGCCCAGATCTTCTGGATCAGAATCCCTGGGATTCTGACTGCTGAGAGCACTAAAGTTTGAGAACCAATGAAATGCAATATTTAAATGATGACCACAATTGCAGGCAACATCCCGCATTCTTTGCTATTTGCTCTGGTCACTGTCTTCAGCTCAGGTAGCTCATTGGTGGGCCTGCCCAGTTTCTTGCCTATTTTTCTTACTGTCACTTGAGTTCAAACACATCAGGCATGGCACTATTTCTGTCGTCTAAAGCCTTGAGGGGTTTCTCTGTTGTCTGGGGAATAGACCCTATCAGTTAAACACACAACAGCTGTTCCTCCTTTATTTCGTACTAACAGAACCCAGGTTCATTCAGGCCTTGAGGAGAAATGTGCTCACGGAGGGGCCCCTACCCCAACACAGGGAACTGTGAGGAGTTCCAGTCAGTCACTCCAGTGCTCTTGTCATTTGCCAGCGATGGATTCCAAGGTAGACAGGTGACCCAGTTCAGTCCAATGGAACATGAGGAGCACCTGTTGGGGGCTTCTGGGAAAGGTTCTTGATCCTAATAAAAAGACACACAAGAAAAGCAAAATTCTCCACTTCCCCCGCCTGCAGGAGATGCCTGTAGTTCCCGGGATCATATCCCTTAACACACCTTGATTTCAGCTGCAGTGGACATGGACATTCTGAGTCACGGTGATTTTGATTCCTTCTATTACACCCCACTGGTGAGGGAGGGGTTCCCACCCTAGGGCAATGGGGATAGCTAAGCCCTCGACACCCGACACCCGACGCTAGACAGATGCCCTCACCAGCAGTTTATCAATCATGCAAACTTACAGCCTGTGGAAGAGAACACTGCACACTACACTAAGCAGGGCCCAGGGGCCGCATTGGCAAACAGAATGAGCAAGCAGGGGCTGGGGGAGGCTGTTTTTGTGGTATCGAGAGATTGAGGTGCCCCGAGTTCCATGGGAGGATGCGCTTGCCTTATGTGAATCATTCCGTGGTCTGGCAGGGAACTGAATCCTGTATTCAGGATAAGAATAAGGAGGAATTGTGCCTGGTCACAGTGATGAGGAGGATTGTTTGGCTAGGGGACCTGATCTGTAGGAGCAGAATGAAGGGGAGCTTGCCCTCCTACTGTCAGATGTTGAGGCAGCACGTGGTAGTGAACCTGAACTTCGGGCCACCACAATGGAGAGCACTTTCCCAAGCTCAGACTCACCTTGAGCCCGCAGCACCCCACCCCAAGCCCACACTGAGCACCTTAAATATTTGCCTTTGAGTTTTCTCCTGCACTGCCACACTGCCATGCCAAACACATGCATTCAAAACCCTCCAAGGCACTGGGGAACGGGGGCACTGGATGGAGGCTCCAGGAGCAGCATCTTCAGGTGAACAATTATGACCACGTTCCGTGCAGTCCCCAGAGACCATGGCAGCAGCCTCCATGGTGAGCTCTTACGTTGCGTTTTCCTCCTTTCCTGCCTCATGCTCCCCGGTTGCTCACTCCCACTTCTGGACCAGCTCCCAAATTATATATCAGCCTCTGCTTTTAGGGGAACCCAAAATAAGAAATTTCCTGTACTTGGGCACATTTTTTTTTGAGACAGAGTCTCACTCTGTCACCCAGGCTGGAGTACAGTGACGCAATCTCTGCTCACCGCAACCACCACCTCCCTGGTTCAAGCAACTCCCCTGCCTCAGCTTCCTGAGTAGCTGGGATTACAGGTGCACACCCCCACACTGGCTAATTTTTTTGCATTTTTAGTAGAAACGGGTTTTCACCATGTTGGTCAGGCCGGTCTCGAACTCTCGACCTCACGATCTGCCCACCTCAGCCTCACAAAGTGCTGGGATTACAGGTGTGAGCCACTGTGACTTGGGCACAGTTTTATGAGGAAATGATGTCTTGTGGATTTGAGAGAATGAAGCTGAGGATTAAAAATATGCTAGGGATGGTGGAGTGGAAACATGGGAAGAGCTAGGACACCTTGGTGACATCCCTAAGAGGCTGGGTCCCCCTCATCTGCCAGCTCCTTCCTCCATGCTTGTTAGGACAGCAGGGAGATAGATGATAGACCCCAAGCCATCATCTAGGGCACCTTCCCTGGAGCACCCTAAATGATCCCAGTGGTGTTCCAGGATCTCCATGCCAGTAGGCAGCAAAAGAAGCGTGTTCATGTTAGGCCAGTGAGCGATGCCGGAAGTCTCAGCTGGATGTGTCGGCTGTCATGGTCATTCTAATCTTGCTGGAATCCTGCAGGAGGAGAGGAGAATGCCAAAGTCCTAATGTGCCACCATATACCAAGGCCGATCCCAAATTATCAGATGTGGTGAATGCAAGTATTTGTCTCTGGCCATTCTCCTTCCATCTTCTTGTCTTCAGCTGCCGCCTGAATTTCACTAGCATCGTTCCAGCCACAGGACTGTGGGGGAAATTCTTTGCCATAGTTGTACAAGCACAATTATAGCCATTAACAATGGAGTTTCTCATGACAGCAGCCTCCAAAACTGAGCCACGGCCAAGCGTCTCAGCAGGGTGTCAGCAACTGCCATGCAACTGACCTGAGGTTTCACATGAAATATGTAAAATGTGGAGTAAGATGTGGGTTCTGAAAGCGCAGCTGCCCAGTCCTCTCTGTGCTCAGCAAGAATGTGAGCAATTAAAGATATATTTTTACTCTTTGGAAGGCACCAATTAGCATTGAGTTTGATTTACCTGTTAGGAAAAATCATTGTTTAATGAGCCACCTTCACAAGTTAGACAGCTCATGTTACCCTCTGATATTTATCTCTGTGTCCCCACCCAAATCTCACCTTGAATTGTCACCCCCATAATCCCCACATGTCAAAGGCAGAACCCAGGTGGAGGTAATTGGATCATGGGGTGGTTTCCCCTGTGCCGTTCTTGTGTTGATGAGTGACTCTCATGAGATCTGACGGTTTTATAAGCATCTGGCATTTCCCCTCCTTGCACTTCTGCCTCCTGCCACTTTGTGCAGAAGGTACCTGCTTCCTCTTCATCTTCCACCATGATTGTAAGTTTCCTGAAGCCTTCCCAGCCATGCTAAACTGTGAGTTAATTAAACCTCTTTATAAATTACCCCATCTTGGGTATGTCTTTATTAGCAGTGTCAGAATGGACTAATACACCCACCCAGATGAATTAACAAACATACCCCACAACACCTGGCAGGGGAGTCAGGAGAAGGGTCTCCTGCATGTTTGTAGCAATTTACTCACATGAACTATTTGTGTGTGTTGTCGGGTTTTACCTTGCTCTCTCTTGTGCCCCAACAACAGCTATAAAAGTTCTAGGCATGTCTTGACATGTGCTGGATTGTCCTGATTTGCAGTCCTATAGAACTCACTGAGCATCTACCCTGAGCTGAATCCAGGGTATCAGTAACCAATAAGGCTCACCTTCAGCATCCAAGCTGTCTGGTCTTGAGTAAGACAAAGCTCCTCTGTGTCTCAGCCTCCTCCTGTGATAAATGAGGGCACAATACCCAGCTTCCTGGTGTCCAATTCATGCCATCACGCAGGGCCTGCACTGCAAAGCTGCAAAGTGCGGTGTGCTTGCCTCAATGCTCTTCTGTTACCATCTTGAAATTCCTAATAATGTGAACAGGAGTCCAACATTTTCCTTTTTTCACTGGGCCCCACAAATTGTATAACTTAGACAGAGTTTTATAAGGATTAGATGGGGGAATGGACTTAAACATAAATGTAACACAAAGCTTCACACAGAATAAGGACTTTAAAATGGTATGATCAGCTGGGCGCAGTGGCTCACACCTATAATCCCAGCACTTTGGGAGGCCAAGGCAGGCGGATCTCTTGAGCACAGGAGTTCAAGACAAGCCTGGGCAACATGGCGAAACTCCATCTCTACAAAAAAATTAAAAATTAACCGGATGTGGTGGCACATGCCTGTAGTCCCAGCTACCTGGGATGCTGAGGTGGAAGAATTGCTTGAGCCCAGGAGGTTGACGCTACAGTGAGCCATGATTACATGAATGCACTCCAGCTTTGGTGACAGAGCAAGACCCTGTCTCAAAAAAATAAATGAATAAATAAAATAAAAATAAATAAATAAATACAATGATATAGTCACCCTGATTAGATAGTTAAACCCAAAACAAATGTATTTTCTTACGGCCTCCCACCCATATAATCTAAATACCATAACTTAAATTCTGCTTAACTTTCTTTAATGAATCTTACGCATACATCTCAGACCTCAACTTTGAATCTTAATTTCCAAATAATTGACATGATTTGTTTCATTTTCTCCCTATCACTTTTGTCAAAAGTTCATCCACTCCACGACAGCTCCTGTTGACTTGAGAACTGTACTCATAAAGTCCTTTGGTCATACTAGTAAATATTTAATCTGTTGTTTCAATTCACCTTTCTTCCATGAATTGACCAATTCTATCAAAAAGTTTATAGAAACAAACTATACCCAAGGGGAAAATATTGGATTAAAAATAGAAATTTTTTTTTCTTATCTCCCCAAACTGATAACCTTTGATATATGTCCACAATCCCTTATCCACATTCTGACATTTAAAAAGCTCTAAAAAGTTGGAAACAAACTTGCAGCAAATATATTTTGTGACAAAACCAAACCTAAAACTGATATGGGCTATTTGTAGTCTTTTTATAATGATGTTGTGTGTATTATATCACATGCCTTATATATACTGAGTTATCTTTCTAAAATTAAAAATATTCTGGGCTGGGCACATTGGCTTACACCTGTAATCCCAGCATATTGGGAGGCCGAAGCAGGAGGATCACTTGAGGCCGGAAGTTCAATACCGGCCTGGGCAACATAGTGAGACTCCAGCTCCACAAAAAATCTTAAAAATTAGCCAGGCATGGTGGCACATCTCTGTGGTCCCAGCCATTCCAGGAGTTGAAGCAGGAGGATCACTTAAGTCTGGGAGGTGGGGGCTGCAGTGAGCCATTGTTGTGCCCCTATACTACAGCCTGGGCAACAAAGTGAAACTCTGTCTAAAACAAACGAAGAAAAAAGACATTCTGAGTTTTGGAACACATCCAATCCTAAGTTTTGGATAAGGGACTGTGGTCCTATGTGAGGTCCACACTACTCCTTTCAGAGCTCACTTCCCAACTAGCAAGACAAAGCATTAAAGACAGGACACGGGCTGGGCGCAGTGTCTCACACCTGTAATCCCAGCACATTGTGAGGCTGAGGTGGGCAGATCGCCTGAAGTCAGGAGTTCGAGACCAGCCTGGTCAACATGATGAAACCCCATCTCTACTAAAAACACACACAAACAATTAGCTGGGCATGGTGTCGGGCACCTGTAATTCCAGCTACTTGGGAGGCTGAGGCAGGAGAATCACTTAAACCTGGGAGGCAGAGGTTGCAGTGAGCCAAGACCAGGCCATTGCACTCCAGCCTGGGCAACAAGAACAAAACTCCATCTCAAAAAAATGAAAAAAAGGCCCTGGAACTCAAATAGATACGTGTGCACCATGTTCACAGCAGCATTATTCACAATAGCCAAAAGGTGGAAACAATCCACATCAACAGATAATGTATGTATACACACATAATGTTGTATATACATACAAGGGAAGTAATGAAATTCTGACATATGCTACACATGGATAGCCTTGAACCCAACATACTTAGTGAAATAAGCCATTCACAAAATAACCAATACTGTATGAATCACTCTATGAGGTCCCTACAGAGGTCAAATTCATACAGATAGAAAGTAGTATGGGGGTGTCTGGGGGAGCAGGGAAATGGGGAATTAGCACTTAATGGGCACAGAGTTTCAGTCTGGAAAGATGAAAAGGTTCTAGAGATAAATGGTGGTGAAGGTTGACTAGCAATGTGAATATACTTCATGCCTCTGAACTGTTCACTTTACAGCACTTGAAACGGTAAATTTTATGTTATGTGTCTCCATCACCACCACCAACTGCCCACATTGAAGCCCTTCAGCCAGAGACATCTGTTCAGCCCTCTCCTGGCTTAGTTTTCACCTGGCTTCGCTTCCTAGTCTCAGACTGATAAACTGGCAACAAACCCATTTCCGGCAGAGCACTGAAGCATAGCCAGGTGTCCTATCCCTGCAGGCATCCCAAGCCCAGGACTGCCTGTGCCACAGGCCCATCTCCAGCTTCTTCTGGTCACCTCCCTTACAATGTTGGGAGGTGTTAACAGGAAGGAACAAGGAGCTGGATCCTCATCTAGTTGATCTGCATCCCCTATGCATTAGCTTCTTATGGCTGCTATAACAAATTACCACAGATTTCATGGTTTAGCATAACATGAATATATTCTCTTACAGTACAAAATCAATTTCACTGGAGTAAAATTAAGGTGTTGGCAGGTCTGTGTCCTTTCTGGGGGCTCTAGAGAATCTCTTTCCTTTGCCATCTGGCTCCCTAGAGGACTTTGTATGCCTTAACTTGTGGCCCTGTCCTCCATCTTCAAAGCACATCACTTCCACCTCTGCTTTCATCATCACATGGCCTTCTCTCTCCCACTCTGATGCCTCCTGCATCCATCTGTCTTCCAAGGAGCCTTGCGATTACATCAAGCCCACCAAAATAATCCAGGATAATCTCCCCATACCAACACTCTTAGCTTAATCACATCTGCAAATTCCTTTTGCCATGAAAGGGGACATAATCACAGGTTCTAAGGATTTCACAGGTTCTGTGGATGTACTGGGGGAGGAGGGGATTTATTCAGCCTGCTACACCTTAATTGTCAGGCTAGAGCCTCACATGCAAAATATGAGTTCTGAAGGACCAGTATAAGGTGACAAAATACTTCTTTCTGTTAGTTGCAGGAGAAATAAAAGGTGAGTACCAATCCATGTCTGAGAGAGAGACAAAAATTCAAGTTGAAGAATGCTCCAGATACATCACCAAAGCAAGGAGGGCATTAGGTGGATATCAGAACCTGAGTGCAGAGACAGGAGACAGATCTTTGTTTCTGAAAACATGGCAAACTAACCTAAATATCCTTTCGCTATCAAGCATTAGAAATGCTGAATAAAATATAACAAATATCTTTTCAATTCATAGCCAAGCTCCTAAACAAGGAAGGGATAGCCCCAGGGCCAAAACCAGTAAGGGAACAGAAAGTCAGCCTGGTAAATCTAACCTGATGCCAGGGTTGCTCTGTGGGAATTGAAGAGGTGGCTACTTTTTATAACCAGGGAATTTATGTTTTAATCACCACACATGAATAGTAGAGAAGGCGTTGGGTCTGTCCCAGGTAAGGAATTGGAACTAAGGTCCCTCGGGTAGTATAGAAGAAAGAAATTCCCATTAGCCCATGGAGATAACAAGGAAATCTCTTGTTTTTGTCTGAACTTGAAAAAGAGTATTAAGAATTTTCCTAAAAATTTTAAATTATGGTCTTGTCCTCATGATAACTTGAGGTTCTAATTTTGCACTATTGTGTGGTCCTAGAAACTCAAAAACCAAGAAATCAATTAATGTTAAAAGTGGTATTTTCTTTCTCTAAAAGTATTCTTGTTGCTCTACTATTCTTCCTCCTCAGATCAATACCATCATTTGTTTTGGGGAGAAAAAGTGAACATATCATATAATAATAAAATGTAAAAGTATTACAATATGTAAATGTCCTAAGACTCAGTAGACCAATTGTCTGTGAATAAAGCACTTTTTTTTTTAACATAGGAACATTTTTATTTTAATCACTTAACACTTGTATAGTATTCAATTTTGAGACTGAAACACTTGTTTCCCTTTCAACTGATTAGGAAACAGTCTGAGTTGACAGAAGTTAATCCTCACATTATTCAGCTAATGAGACAGAATCCTAAAACCTGATTCTAACTTCTGCCTGTATCCCACAATGCAAGGCAAAGCCTTTATTTATTTTAATGTTATATAAGTATAAGGACTATATAATCTGGATTCATTAACTTTAAGTAACAATAACTTAAAAGCTAGCAAAAGGTATACAGAGATTTCAAAATTGACTATACAATAAATGATGAAAACTAACAACACAACAATGTTCAAATAGTGAATATAATTAACAAATGGGGCCAAAAGGTCAACATTTATC
>CAUYQU010087940.1:0-19340 GCA_963574635.1 Cheracebus regulus
CTATTTTAAAAGTGACCACATAATTGGAAGTAAATCACTCCTCAGCAATTGCATAGCATTTCACAGATTTAAATAAAATATTGGTTGGCTGCTTATTTGTTATTTTCATCCCCTATTCCTTCCTGTCTCCATTGTTAAGCACATTTATTGGCATAAAAGAGGTTTTTAATACCCATTTTTAGACTGCATTCTAGCCTGGACAATAAAACAAGAATCCCTTCTCTCTCTTTCTCTTCCTCTGTCTTTCTCTCTTTCATTCTCTCTTTCATTCTTTTTTTTCTTTCTTTTGCTGTTTCTTTCTCCTTTTCTTTTTCTAACAAAAAAAAAAATAGGTAAAACTTTCTAAAACAAGTTGGAAGCATGCTTCAAAAGCCTCTGAAATGGTTATCCTGTGTGCCCCAATAGTCCTATTTTTAGAAATATATCCTAAGAAAATAATATCAAGTGTAAAGGTATCTGTGTATCACTGTATTATTTAAGAAGTTAGAAACTAGCATCAACATACATGTTAAAAAGAATGGCTAAAAAAATTTATAGGATATTCATATTAATTAGCCATTAATGCTTTTATTTATAAACAATTTCTGGAAAAACAAATTCTGATCATAGTAGGAAATTCTCATTTGACAATGAAACCCTATTAAAACCAGGATACAAAACTGTATTCACAGAATAATTTCACCTATGTAACTAAGCCACCAGGTAGAGTGGCTCATGTCTGTAATTCCAGCACTTTGGGAGTCTGAGGTGGGTGGATCACCTGAGGCCAGGACTTTGAGACCAGGCTGTTGTAGAAACCCTGTTTCTACTAAAAATACAAAAATTAGCCAGCTGTGATGGCACATGCCAGTAGTCCCAGCTACTTGGGAAGCTGAGGCAGGAGGGTCTCTTGAACCTGGGAGGTGAAGGCTGCAGTAAGCCAAGACTGTACCACTGTACTCCAGCTTGGGCAACAGAGCGAGACTCTGGTCTCAAAAAGTAAAATATTACACAGGGTAAATACAAACTAGAAGAAAATGCATGAATATAGCAATAATAATTATTTACACAATGTAGAATAAGGATCAGCTCCATTTCTGCTCATGTTTGTCTCTTTTCAACTTACCTAAATTAAACCTGCATTATTGATATAGTTAGAAACACAGGCAAGGTGCAGTGGCTCACACTCATAGTCCCAGCAGTTTGGGAGGCTGAGGCAGAGGTATCGCCTGAGTCCAGGAGTTTGATATCAGCCTCGGCAACATAGTGAGACCTCATCTCTACAAAAATAAAACATTAGCTGGGCATGTGGCATGTGCCTGTAGTTTCAGCTATTTAATACTTGGGAGGCAGGGGAGGGAGATCGCTGGAGCTCGGGAAGTCAGGGCTGCAATGGACTATGATCATGCCACTGCACTGAGACCGTGTCTTAAAACAAAAAAGCAAATAATTAAAAAGAAAAAAGAAATCCTTCAGCTGAATTCTCACATTAGCTTATATTTTTATCATTTAATCAAAGAACTTGTTGCAATTTTTGAACCAAGGTATAACTAATATAACAACTTTTAAAGTATGTCACTTTTTTTCTTAACACTCATTGCTATTTCAAGTATTTTTAATATTCCCTATTATCTTGGGCTCATCTCATACAGAGAGTAAAGGTCTATGTCTATGTTTCACATGTGTAACTGGGATAATGTTGTTAAATGTTGCTTGTAAATTAAATGTGACAGTGTATCAGGAACACATATACACACACAAAATTACTTGAATTTATAGCATAGAAAGCAATTACTCAACAAACCTATGAAGGATATTCATAACTTTCCAATCACCAGTAACACCACTAGTCATCCGAATCTTTTGTGCAATGCTAGAAACAGCTGCAAGAATTGCTGCTCCATCATTTCTTTGTAGTGCAGAACTGCCTAAGACCACCATAGGTTTTTTAGCTTCCTTTAGGACCTAAAAAAAAAAAAAAAACAAAAAAAAAAACAAAAAACTTTGATTTTAAAATATTACAAGTAAACTGAACAGCTAACCACATTTGCCTCTACAATGTATGTTGTCCCAAGTCTTAGATCTAACATGAATGTCTTTGACTTGCTAGCCCAACATACAGACACACATATACAACCAGATTTAGTTTAATAAAAAGCGTCTTGGCAATGCTACTATGAAATGCCTGAGTGAATATCAGCTAAAACACATTTTCTAAAAGTAATTATTCAGAATAAAAAGCCAAGCCAATTATCCTGTGGTCAGAATGACTATGGGCAAGTCCCAGAAAAATTGGGAAACTTCTCTACAGAGATTCAGATGGTACTAAAGAATAGGAAAAACCATGCTAAAGTATCATGTCTACTATCTTCTATCTACTTACCATGCTACAGACAGGAAGGAAGAAGCAGGGAAAGCAATGATATTAAATCACAATGTTGAATACCTAACATTTTTAAGGGTTTGTTTTAAATCACAGTAACTCTGAATGACAAAAACCGTGGGAGAATGCATCCCAAGAGTAAAGGAAACTACAGATTTCACAGAAGATGGACAAATAAGTTGTAAAGTTGTAAGCCAGGCATGGTGGCTCACACCTGTAATTCCAACACTTTGGGAAGCTGAGGTGGGTGGATCACTTGAGGACAGGAGTCCAAGACCAGCGTGGCCAACCTGGCAAAACATGGTATCTACTAAAAATACAGGAAAAATTAGCCGAGCATGGTGGCGTGTACCTGTAGCCCCAGCTATTCAAGAGGCTGAGGCATGAGAATTGCTCGGACCAAGGAGGAGGAGGTTGCAATGAGCCAAGATCGTGCCACTGCACTCCAGCCTGGGCAACAGAATGAGACTCTGTCTTGAAAAAACAAAAAACAAAAAAGTGTAAAGTTATAGAATATACAGCTCATTCTCCCACCCATCCTGTGTGTCATTCTTCAATAAACAGCTGGCCACAATCAAAGAATCAGCATGGAAATTATGCTGAGATATTATAAAGAGGAATACATTCATCACAAGAGAAACTTCCCAAGGAAATGTGAGTAGTTCAGAGAAATAGTTTTTAATAGTCTCAAAGACACCGAAAAATAACACACTCCTTCTCATTTAAAAAGAGCTCAAAGAAGCAACACTGAAGAGATTATATTATATAGTAAGGAGATTTGCATCACTGAATTCAGGAAAGAACTGAAAGAGAAATAAAGAGCTAAATACCACTCCAGAAACAATAGAAAATTAAATAGCCTAGGTGCAATGGTTCATGCCTATAACTACAACTCTTTGGGAGGCTGAGGTGGGTGGATGACTTGAGCCCAGGAGTTCAAGAGCAGCCTGGGCAAAGTGGGAAAACCATCTCTCCAAAAAGTTGGCCAGGTGTGATGGTGCACACCTGTGGTCCCAGTGACAGTGGCGGTAAGCCAAAATTGTACCACTGCACTCCAGCCTGGGTGACAGAGCAAGACCCTGTCTCAAAAAAGAAAGAAAGAAAACATGACTAAATACAGAGACAGCAAAGACAGGGTATAGTATACAAAACAAATGGAAAAAGAATAAAAGAACAAAGGAAAAAAGACAAGATATGAAAGACCAGGCAAGGTTGGCTCATGCTTGTAATCCCAACACTTAGGAGGCTGAAGTAGGAGGATCGCTTCAGGCCAGGGGTTTGAGATCAGCCTGGGCATCACCATGTGCCCCATCTATACAAAGAAAATTAAAAATTAGCTGTGCATGGTAGTGCATGCCTGCAGTCCCAGCTACAAGGGAGGCTTAGGTGGGAGGACTGCTTAAGCCCAGGAGTTGGAGGCTACAGTCAGCTACAATTCTGCCATTGCACTGCAGCCTGGGCAACAGAGTGAGACCTTAAAGAAGATTCAGTATCTGCATTGTTAAGAGTTATTTTTTTCTTTTGAGACGGGGTCTTATTCTGTCACCCAGGCTGGAGTGCTGTCACGTGAACTCAGCTCACTGCAAACTCCACTTCCCGAGTTTAAGCTATTCTGCCGCAGACTCCCGGGTAGCTGGGATTACATGTGCCACCATGCACAGCTATTTTTTAAATTTTTATTTAATTTTTATTTTTTAGTAAAAATGGGGTTTCACCATGTTGCCCAGGCTGGTCTTGACTTCCTGACTTCAGGTGATTTGCCTGCTTTGGCCTCCCAAAGTGCTGGGATTATAGGTGTGAGCCACTGCATCCAGTTAAGAGTTTTTTTTTTTTTTGAGATGGAGTATCGCTCTGTCACCAGGCTGGAATGCAGTGGTGCAATCTCAGCTCACTGCAACCTCTGCCTCCTGGGTTCAAGTGATTCTCCTGCCGCAGCCTCCCAAGTAGCTGGGACTACAGGCGTGCGCCCCCATGCCCAGCTAATTTTTCTAATTTTAGTAGAGAAGGGGTTTCACCATGTTAGCCAGGATGGTTTCGATCTCTTGACCCCCTGATCCACCCGCCTCGGCTTTCCAAAGTGCTGGGATTACAGGTGTGAACCACTGAGCCCTGCCATCAAGAGTTCTTAATGAAGAGAACAGAATTAATGGAAAATATATTTAAATCTATTATAAAGGAAAATGTTCTCTGAAAACACTAGTCACCTACCATATGGGGATGGGAATTAGAAGAAAGGGAGACTTTTCACTGAATATTTTTAAGTATTTTTGATCTTTTAATCACGATAATGTTTTGTCTATTGAAAATAAAGAAACAAGTTGGGTTCTGCCTCTTCATCCTCTTGCACATCACCTTCCTTCCTACACCTGAGACTGTTAAGTGAAGCAACCATCTTGTAACCACAGGTGTGTAGAGAGACACACACTTTGACATGTCAGTGAACAAACACATTGATGACAGCAAAGCAGGAAGGCAGGCTCTCTTTGATGGTATCCTTGGATGACTGCATCATCTTTCCAAGTGCCTACCTCCAGACCTCCTTGTGTGATAAACAGAAACTCCTTAGTTGTTTTTTTTCATTTTTTTTTTTTTTGAGATGGAGTTTTACTCTTGTCCCTCAAGCAAGAGAGCAATGGCATGATCTCAGCTCACTGCAACCTCCACCTCCTGGCTTCAAGCAATTCTCCAGCCTCAGCCTCCTGAGTAGCTGGGATTACAGGCACCTACCACCACACTCAGCTAATTTTTGTATTTTCAGTAGAGACGGGGTTTCACCATGTTGGCCAGGCTGGTCTTGAACTCCTGACCTCAGGTGATCTGCCCACCTTGGCCTCCTAAAGTGCTGGGATTATAGGCATGAGCCACCACCCCCAGTGAGAAACTCCTTATTTTTTTTTGAGATAAGAGTTTCGCTTTTGTTGCCCAGGCTGGAGTGCAGTGGCTCCATCTTGGATCACTGCAACCTCTGCCTCCAGGATTCAAGCGATTCTCCCTCCTCAGCCTCCCGAGTAGCTTGGATTATAGGCATGTGTCACCACGCCCAGCTAATTTTGTATTTTTAGTAGAGACGGGGTTTCTCCATGTTGGTCAGACTGGTATCAAATTCCTGACCGCAGGTGATCCACCTGCCTCGGCCTCCCAAAGTGCTGGGATTAAAGGCATGAACCATAACGCTTGGCCAACTCATTAGTTTTTTAACCATCACCACCACACGTACATTCTAAAATAAAGAGAACCTTGTATCTTTAGAGTGAAAGTACACCCTGTCCTATAAGACATCACCTTTAAGACATATTTTGGCGAAGTTACTGAATTTCAAGAATGATAGTCAGAACAGGGTTTAGGGCAGGGTGGGGAAATAAAGTTTACAGGCTTCTTCACTAACAAAGGGCAGTGTCTATAAAGCTCAGAAAGGGAAAAAAGTCTGACCCTGGAATTTCACATCCTGACAAGCTGTCTTTCAGGAACAGACATTCTCAAACAAGCAAGAACTCAAGGAATAGAGGCAACCGTGAGCCACCTTTGCGGGAAAAAAACAATAAAGCCAACAACAAAATGAATTAAAGAAAGAACTCAACTGAAAAAAACATGTAGCTCTGAAATTAAAATAGAAGGACTGGTAAAATTTAAGGAATAACTCCTTTTGCAATAAAGAAAGATTTAATTGAAGTCGAAAGTGCCATTCTTTCAGTTTTACTTCAATTTTTTTTCAGATAATTTCAAGAAAATTAAACGCAGGTAATTAAAAACTGCATGTACAATAAGATCTCATTTTTGTTTGACTATTCATCCATCTTGCTTTGCTCTCTGTATAAATGGAGAGATGATTATAATGTTTTATCAATACCTGTTTTGAGGTGGTGGGATTTTAGGTAATGTTTTACTTTCTTCTTCACATTCTTTTCAGTATTGGTATAAGTTTTAACAATCACATAGATTATTACAAAATCAGTTAAGTTTAAATATTAATTAAAAATCAACAAGAATAGATACACATAACTTCAGAGCACCTGGCTAAATGGATGGCGACCCGAAGCAACGTCTTGAAGAATTCTGGGGGAGTCTCCCAGGTGGTCATAGCTGTAAGTGAGGTCCACTGGACTGCCTATGAGGGCCACTCTTAAGTCATTATGCAGCCAGCTGAAATAAAAACAACATTTTTAGAAGTCAATAACTAAGCTAAGCAGTTACAGGTCTTATCAATGCTAAGTGATACATCTATTTACTATTACAAAATGTCAAAAGCATAAAAGCACTGATGATACATTTAACAGATATAATTTACTTTGTACCTTACAAAACAGTGTTGCAAAAAAGCATGCCAAGGCAATTCAATGCATTAATTTGCTGTGTAGAAATGCTATCTAGGCCAGGCGCAGTGGGTTGGGAGACCGAGGTAGGTGGATTACTCTAGGTCAGGAGTTCGAAACCAGCCTGACCAACATCGTGAAACCCCGTCTCTACTAAAAATACAAAATTAGCTGGGCGTGGTGGCGCATGCCTATAGTCCCAGCTACTTGGGAAGCTGAGGAGGCAGGAGAATCGCTTGAACCTGGGAGGCAGAGGTTGCAGTGAGCCAAGATCGCACCACTGCACTCCAGCCTGGCAACAAGAGTGAAACCCCATCTCAAAAAAAAAAAAAAGAAAAAGAAATGCTCTAGTCAATCAGCTATAAATAAATATTTTAATTTTGGAATTAATCTGTAATTTTTATTTTGCAGTATTTACATGGCAGTGTCACTTATCTCTTAATTATCCATTAAGGACATTTAAACATTTTCATAATTTATGGAAATGTACCATGTTATATTCATATTTATTCTCTATGGCAGAGAACTATGGCTCCAGCTCCTCCAAAAAGTCGTAAGCGGGCCAGGCACGGTGGCTCAGGTGTGTAATCCCAGCACTTTGAGAGGCCTTGGTGAGCTGATCACGAGATCAGGAGTTTAAGACCAGCCTGTCCAATACAGTAAAAACCCCGTCTCTACTAGATACACAAAAATTAGCCAGGCATGGTGGCGCGCACCTGTAATCCTAGCTACTCAGAAGGCTGAGGCCAGAGAATCGCTTGAACCCAGGAGGCAGAGGCTGCAGTGAGCCAAGATTGTGCCACTGCACTCTAGCCTGGGCGACAGAGCAAGACTCTGTCTGAAAAAAAAAAAGCCGTAAGTGCCGTGACTATATAGTGTGGTTTGTCTGAGACAGTGCTGTTTTTTTTTTTTTTTAAACCTGTTAACCTGATATAATTAATAACTCACCTTTTCATTCCCCTAGTTTAGACAATAAACTATATGGCTACCCTCTTTATAAGTATCTAAGATGTAAATTCAAAAGAAAGAAGGCACGTTACAAAGTAACTTGTGAGACTAATTGCAATGTATGACTCCAGAATGGATCCTGAGGAAAGAAAAAAACTGTTATAAAAGAAATTATGAAAAAAATTAATGAAATTTAAATATAAACAGTGACTCATGAAATAATACTGTATCAAAGCTAAATTTCTGGCTGGGTAGAGTGGTTTATGTCTATTACTTTCGGCATTTTCGGAGGCTGAGGCAGAAGGAACACTTGAGCTCAGGAGTTCAAGACCAGCCTGGGCAACATAGTGAGACCCTGTTTCTAAAAAAAAGTATTTTAAAAAAACTAGCTGGGCATGGTGGTGCATGCTTGTAGTCCCAGATAGTCAGGAAGCTGTGGTGGGAGCATCATTTGAGCCTAGTAGGTCAAGGCTACAGTGAGCTGTGATTATGCCACTACGTCCTAGTCCGGGTAACAGTGCAAAGGGCCTGTATGAAAAACCAAAAAAACTAAATTTTTTTTTTTTTTTTGAGACAGAGTTTAACCCTTGTTGCCCAGGCTGGAGTACAATGGCACGATCTTGGCTCATTACAACCTCAGTCTCCCGGGTTCAAATGATTCTCCTGCCTCAGCCTCCCGAGTAGCTGGGATTACAGGCATATGCCACCATGCCCAGCTAATTTTGTATTTTTAGTAGAGACGGGGTTTCTCCATGTTGGTCAGGCTGGTCTTGCACTCCCGACCTCAGGTGATCCACCTGCCTCAGCCTCCCAAAGTGCTGGGATTACAGGCGTGAGCTACTGCGCCTGGCCAAAATTTCTTGATTATTTCAGAGAATCCTCCTTGTTCTTAGGAAATTCACACTGAGGATTTAGGTATAAAAGGGCACCATGTCCACCAGAAACTTCCAAATGATTCAGAAAATTAGATTCTCTCTCAAACACACACACACAAACATATGTATATATATACATACATACTGAGAATCATAATACAAATATGGCAAGATGTTAACATCAGTTAATCTACGTGAACAATATACAAAATGGTATACAAAGACCATTTCAAGCATCTTGAATTATTTTAAAATCATAAGCTAACAAAATAAATTTAAAAGACCAGAAAGGAGAGGAGAAAATGGACCTATCAGAAACTGTTACAACTGGGCATGGCAGTTCATGCCTATAATCCCAGTACTTTGGGAGGCCAAGGTGGAAGGATGGCCTGAACCCAGGAGTTCGAGACTAGCCTGGCAACATGTCAAGGCTCCATCTCTAAAAAATTAAAAAATTAGAAAATATTTTAAATAAGAAGAAATTGTCTTCCAGTTATCTTCTGGAGTCTCATTACCACCTACACTATTAGGAAGATGTCATTTTTCACAAACATAAAAATTACATAAATATTTTTAAACCTTGAATAAATATTACCAACCTCTTTCGAATTCTAGCATTAAACAGTGGTGCCTCAAAACGTGGATTTGTACCAACCAGAAGTACAACATCTGCCTCTTCCACACCAGCAATTGTAGTATTAAGAAGATAACTGGAACGCAAATCTGTGCTAGAAATACAATATATAAAATGCAAATTTAAAACTAATACATACAGAGAATCCATGAAATATTCTTGTATCATCAAACCCATTGCATTCCCAAACAAAAAATTTTATGAAGTATTTCTAAATTAAATGAACATTTCAGATAGTTAATTTTTTTTTAGACAGCATCTCGCTCTGTCATCTAGGCTGGAGTACAGTGGCATAACCCTGGCTCACTGCAACCTCCACCTCCCTGGTTCAAGCAATTCTCCTTCCTCAGCCTCCCCAGTAGCTGGGATTATAGGCACACATCACCACGCCCAGCTAATCTTTCTGTATTATTAGTAGAGACGGTTTCACCACACTGGCCAGGCTGGTCTCAAACTCCTGACCTCAGGCAATCTGCCTGCCTTGGCCTCCCAAAGTGCTGGGATTACAGGCGTGAGCCACCGTGCCCGGCCTCAGATACTTATTGATAAGTGGATCCCTCTGTTTCCTACAACTTCTGGTTTGATCTTGGTCTATATGTGAAAATAAATTGGGGGATATATTAGAGAATCCAGGTTGTCTCATTTTATACATAACTTGTAACTAAAAGAAGAAAGGAAAGCCTAGATCCTAGCTTCGTATTTCTCACCCAGCTCCTGCAGTAGGGAAGACCTCTTCAGTGCATAAGGTGTCAGAGTCCACTCTATTAAGCAAATCTTTGAGAGCTACTAGGGCTTCAGCATCCACCAAGCCACCTGCAATTGCTGCGACATCTTTGCCTTGAAAACTCTGCAACTAGAAATAGATGAAAAGGGCATCACCAAGAAACCTACATGCAGCAAAGACCACAATGAAATATTCAGAAAATAAAACAATAACTGTTTTTAAGTACAAAGAAAGTTAACAGATTTCTGATTTAAAAGTTTTACAACACAGCCAGTCTCGGTGGCTCATGCCTGTAATCCCAGCACTTTGGGAGGCCGAGGCGGGTGGATCACCTGCAGTCAGGAGTTCGAGACCAGCCTGGCCAACATGGTGAAACCCCATCTCTACGGTTAATACAAAAATCAGCTGGGCATGGTGGCACATGCCTCTATTCCCAGATACTCAGGAGGCTGAGGCAGGAGAATTGCTTGAACCCAGGAGATGGAGGCTGCAGTGAGCCAAGACTGAGATTGCACCACTGCACCCCAGCCTGGGCAACAAGAGCAAAACTCCATTTCAAAGAAAAAAAAAAAGTTTTACAATAATTATTAATCTAAAAGTGAGAAGCTGCAGAGGTATTACGTCGGGCCACAGCCAATAACATCAGCTTGGAAGGAAGTGATTTGTTTTCTATTTATGAACAAAGGCACTTCAAAATGAGGTCTGGAGAATAAAGTGGAACTACAGTTACCTTAAATGCAACCTCCTCTGAAGTATCTGCCTTCCCCTATAGTGCTTTATGTTGTCTTTCTCTAATAAGAAAACTATTCCCTCCACTTGTGCTCTGGCAAGCTCATATTCATTCTCAGATTCTTCTTTAAGAATCACCTCTGTAGGAAGGCATTGTGTTTTTTTTGAGATGGAGTCTCACTCTGTCACCCAGACTGGAATGCAGTGGAGCAACCCGGCTCACTGCAACCTCCAAGGAAAACACTTGATATGCCTGTCCTAGTTAGGCATCCCTCCTATGTGCTCTCACTCATATTACTCCCTATATAATTACTCATAGCTGCATATAATAATTGCTGAATTATGCAACTTTCTCCACTACAAGATTGTAGGATGCAGGAACCATGTCAGTGGTTTTTATATCCATTAATCTAGCATAATATCTAGCATATGTCCTCAACAGATGTTTGTAAAACGAAAGATTAAATCATAATCTTAGTAAAAGGGAAAAAGGGAAGAAACATATGCCCTCCCCTCCCCCCCGCCTTCATGGTAAAGATGTTTCTTGATCATCGCAAACACTATTTAACACTATTTATTTCCATTTTTACCATTCTAGCTACACGAGAGAGTGCATCCTCCCAGGAAGTATAAGTTAAAAGCCCTTTTTCGTTTCTGACCATCGGCTGGGTAAGTCTTTGACGTTTTAGCCCATCATAGGCAAATCTAGAAAACAGAAATTATACCATTGTGGAATCTTGCTAAAGAAGCAACTATAATTTTCAAGTTTAAAATAAAAAAAAAGTTATTAAAATACAGTGCTGGTTAAAGTGTCAAATTATCTAAACACCTAGACACAAGTAATTACTCCAGATACTTTTAAAGATGAATAGATTTTATGAATTTCACCTAAAACTAAAATACCATCTAAAAGTTTGATTTTTTTCCCTTAAATCCATACCAAAAAAGTTTGATTTCTTATACTTTTAGCTAACTGAACAATCTTAAATTTGCAATACAAAGAGATCTGATAGCTAAAAAAGGCAAATCATTTTTATTCACAAAACGTGAGTACCTCTAGATATTTTATCAAAATTATAGCGTGCAAACTCTTACATTTAGTTTCTTTCAAGCAATCATCCTGCCTTAGCCTCCCAGGCTACTGGGATTACAAGTGTGAGTCACTGTGCCCAGCCTAGCTTCTTTTCTCTAATGAACAAACTGAAATAAGCTGAGAATGTATCAGTCTACTTCAATTTCTCCATGTGGGAGGAAAAAAGATCTTTTCCAAAGTAAATAAAATATCCAAGATTGACCTAGGACTATTAAAGTCAGTATTATCACATTATATAAGCAGCTCAGATTCCCGTAGTCTATATTCAGTAACTAATTTGCAAATATAAAAGATAACTCTTTAAAATTATTATAAAATTTCCTTTAAATAAACTGCAAAAGTTAAGGAAAACAATATAGCACGTACCTGGTTTTATCAGAGATCCACTCTTCATTGATGTCCTCATGCATACGTGGCAAAATCCTCATCACTTCTCCAGTTCTTGTGCTAACCACAATATTACTCCCAACTGCATCCATTACATCAATGGATTCGGTCTTTCTGAGAAACACATATGGTGTTTACTATGTGCTTTTGAGAATAAAATAAATTTCTGTTACCTGGTTTAACAAAAAATTTTTTTTACAATTAATTCCCTTTCTGAATTATTTAAAACTATGAAGCTCAGAGGAATTGCAATTAAATAAAAGAACTCCCTACTTTTTTTTTTTTTTTTTTTTTGCCATGGGGTCTCACTCTGTTGCCCAGGCTAGAGTGGCATGATCATAGTTCATCGCAGCCTAGAATTCCTGGGCTCCAACAATCCTCTCAAGTCATTTTAAATTTTTTTTGTAGAGACAGGGTCTCATTATGTTGACCAGGCTGGTCTTGAACTCCTGGCCTCAAGCAATCCTCCCACCTTGGCCTCCCAAAATGCTGCGATTATAGGTGTGAGCCACTGCTCCCAACACACCCATATTTGAACACATAAATTCCTGGCACAATAATGAAGACTTTAAAACTATTATCTGACATAGAAGCTAGTTTGAAGGGGCTCCAATTAGCCAAATCTGAGATGATCAACAAAAGGGGCAGGATTTCTGTCTATGGGAGATTAAGGAGCTCAACAAAATTTACCACTGAAAAGCAAAAGTAAAGCTGGACAAAAATGACAAAACCCACCATCTTAGCAGTTTGGAAATCTACTAAAGGCACACAACAATGTGGGAAGCTTTTATGCACTGAAAAACTCGTGGCTGGGCTCAGTGCTGCTCCTATGCTCCTCTCCGGCCCCTCGAAATGGAATTTTGTTGAGTGTGGCGCAGGCTGTGAAGATAAGAACTTCTTTGCTACAGAGGGAGACAAGTCACTTAATTTGGAGCAATAGGCAAACTTGTCTGTGGAAGTGATCCTTGGAGGTCATCATAGCTGAGGATAGTCAAGATTTTACTAGCCTGAGGTTGTTGTGGTAACTGCAGCAAGCATTCCTAGCCAAGGCTGCTACATGCACAGGTGAAACCAGAATAGGCTCAACCCATTCACAAACTCCTGGACAATACTGAGACCCAAAGGGCCCAGTGCAAACTAATATAACAGTTTGACGGACTTGAAAATAGCCTGAACTTTTGAAGATGCTCCTCTATCCACATACAGATCCACTGGCAAAGAACATAACTCTTATTAGGTCAAGGTGTTTGAAGTATAATCATACCTGACTACTAAACTATGCAGACACAGGGGAACTCCTAGGCCTCATTTAAAAATAAAACCAAGAATATTAAAATATGTTCAAAGAACCAAAGAAAATCATGTTTAAAAATTAAAAGGGATGTATGACAACCATGAATCAGCAAGCATAAATTCTCAGTAAGGATACAGAAATTATGCAGAAACAAAAAGCCAAATCCTAAAATTGAAAAGTATAAAGTTTGGGTGGACGCAGTGGCTCACCCCTGTAATCTCAGCACTTTGGGAGGCCGAGGTGGGAGGATCACCTGAGATCGGGAGTTCGAGACCACCAACATGGAGAAATCTTGTCTCTACTAAGAATACAAAAATTAGTTGGGTGTGGTGGCGCATGCCTGTAATCCCAGCTACTTGGGAGGCTGAGGTAGGAGAATCGCTTGAGGTGGAAGTTGCAGTGAGCTGAGATTGTCCCACTGCACTCCAGCCTGGAGTGCAACTAAAGTGCAACTCCATCTTTAAAAAAAAAGAGAGAAAAGAAAGTATAAAGTTTAAAACTGGATGATAATTTGTTATGTAAATACTCATACCTCAGGCCGGAGTGGTAGCTAACGCCTGTAATTCCAGAACTTTGGGAGGCTGAGGTGGGCAGATCATGAGGTCAGAAGTTCAAGACCAGCCTGGCCAACATGGGGAAACCCCGTCTCCACGAATACAAAAATTAGCTGGGTATGGTGGCAGGCGCCTGTAATCCCAGCTACTCAGGAGGCTAAGGCAGAGAATTGCTTGAACCCGGGAGGTGGAGGTTGCAGTGAGCCGAGATCATGCCACTGCACTCCAGCCTGGACAACAGTAGCAAAACTCCGCCTAAAAAAAAAAAAAAAAAAAAAAATCACATCTATTGCATCTTTCTACTCCATTTCTTCGTTTAATTGAGGGAATGATATATAGAGAAATTTATCAACAGCAATGTTTTTTACAGATTTGTAATCATAAAGAAATATAAATAAGCTAAATGTCTATTAATAGAAACTGGTATGACATTCCTAATGGTTGAAAATTTAATATACAACAACATGGGAGACTATAAACTTAAAATATCAACATTATTAAACTCCTTGGAAGAACATGTGAAACAAATAATTTTGTGGTTGAGTATTGTATAATTAATTTCCAAGAAAACTACAATTAATTTGCACAGGTTCATCCTAACTACTTACCTTCTATTTAAAGAGCTTTACTTAAACAAAAAGTCAACAAACCAAAACAACTGAAACTCAGGAAGAAAGTGAACCTTAATTTTTTTTTGAATAGTAATGAATTAAAGACAAAAAATAAATTATCATAAAATACAAAGATACCTTGTTTCCCAAGGCCGGGCAGTAAAGGCATAGGGCTTAGAGGTGAGGGCACCTACAGGGCAGATATCAATGATATTTCCAGACAGTTCAGACATGAACATCTTTTCAATGTATGTACCAACTTGCATATCATTTCCTCTGCCTGTTGTTCCCAAATCATCAACTCCTGCAATCTCACTTGCAAACCTACAAGATAAAAAATGTGCCATCAAATGGTCAAATCCAGCAAAATTATTTCCTTATTCATGATAACAAAAAGATGATGATTTTCAAAACACTAAAAATGAGTGTATTTTCAATGGTGAGCACAGTCCCAATAAAAAATAATTAAATGTTTGCATTTTATTGAGGTGTAACATATGCAGAAACTTGTACAAATCATATGTGTAAAACTCAGCAAGTTATGAGTAAAAGCAAATGCTTGTAGATTTTAATTTTTAAATCCACCTGAAGTTGGTACTGATTGAAAGTGAACTTATTTTATTGGTATACCAAAAATAGCATCCCTCTTCTCCCACCCAAGAAAAATAGCCATTCAGTCCAAAGTTATTATTCATCAAATTGTGACTATTAAGTATACAGTGATATTCTATAATATAAGAAAATAGGAAAAAAGTTTACCTGATGCAGCGAGTACACTGTATACATCTTGTCATGATGGTCTTTACCAACGGTCCAATGTTTTTGTCTTCCACAGCACGTTTCCCCTCTAAAAATCGGCTCCTATCATTTCCAAACATCATGGACTGGTCCTTAAGTAGATTATGAAAGAGTCAATCTAATGCTGCTAATAAAATTAAAATCTGAGACAACCAAAAAAATTGACAGAATTCTACTACATACCTGCAGATCACATTCACCTCCCTGGTCACAAATAGGACAGTCCAGTGGGTGATTTGCTAGTAAGAACTCCATCACACCTTCTCTATATGAAGATTGTAACATATAAAATGACTCTCAAATACACACATACTGACATAAACAGCTAGCACTCAAAATGACCTATAAGCTTTATTATTTATTTATTTTTTTGAGATGGTATCTCACTCTGTTGTTCAGGCTGGAGTGCAGCGGCATGATCTTGGCTCACTGCTGTCTCCTGCCTCCACCTCTCGGGTTCAAGCAATTCGCAGCCTCTCAAGTATTTGGGATTACAGGTGTTCACCACTACACCTAGCTAATTTTTGTATTTTTAGTAAAGGCAGGATTTCATCATGTTGGTCAGGCTGGTGTTGAACTCCTGACCTCAAGTGATCCTTCCTAGCCTTGGCCTCCCAAAGTGTTAGGGTTACAGGTGTGAGCCACTGCACCAGGCTCACCTATAGGCCATTTAAACAACTTTCATAGATGTGTATACATATATGTATAAATATATATATATATATATATATTTTTTTTTTTTTGAGACAGAGTCTTGCTCTGTTGCCTAGGCTATAGTGCAGTGGCATGATCTCAGCTCACAGCATCCTCTACCTCCCCAGGTTCAAGGGATTCCCCTGCCTCAGCCTCCTGAGTAGCTCAGACTATAGGTGTGTGCCACCACGCCTGGCTAATTTTTTTGTATTTTAGTAGAGACAGGGTTTCACCATCTTGGCCAGGATGGTCTTGATCTCTTGACCTCATGATATGCCGTGCCCAGCCAGGTGTATATTTTTTTATGCAGTTAATAGTAATTTTACATTTAGTATCAGAAATGCGTGTATATTTTTTTTATGCAGTTAATAGTAATTTTACATTTAGTATCAGAAATGCCAATTAACTATCATTCTGGTAGTTTTTTTTTTTTTTAAACGGATAGGATTTTGCTATGTTGCCCAGGCTGGCCTCAGGCTCCTGGGCTCAAGTGATCTTCCCACCTCAGCCTCCTAATTATCATTTTGGTAGTATTAAACACACAATCTGGAAAATACTTAGAGGAGCCTAGAATAAAGTATCATTAGAGGACCTAGAAAATTATTTTGGTCAGGTTTGGTGGCTCACATCTGTAATCCCAGCACTATAGGAGGGAGGTCAAAGTAGGATGATTGCTTGAGGTCAGGAGTTCAAGAGCAGCCTGGACAACATAGTGAGACTGTATTTCAAAAAAATAAAGAAAATTATAACCTTTTTTTTTTTGAGATGGAGTCTCACTTTGTCACCCTGGCTGGAGTGCAGTGTCAGGATGTCAGCTCACTGCAACCTCTGCCCCCTGGGTTCGAGTGATTCTCCTGCCTCAACCACCGAGTAGCTGGAATTACAGGTGCCTCCGTGCCCAGGTAATTCTTTTTGTAGTTTTTAATAGAGATGGGGTTTCACTGTGTTGGCCAGGCTGGTCTTGAACTCCTGACCTCATGATCCACCTGCCTTGGCCTCCCAAAGTGCTGGGATTATAGGCATGAGTCACCATGTCCAGTCAGAAAATTATAACTTTGAACAATACCGAATGATCAAAAGTTGCTGAATGGGCCTCAGAAAATATTCACATTAATTCAAAACAAAAACAAACAGTGCCAGTACAAATACATCAACGAAATAATAGCTTAATAAGTCCAGATTCACCCTTTATCACAAGTTGAGCAAGTTACTAAGCAAAGATTTTTAATGTTGATCCTAAGGCTCAATACCATAAACTCCTGACTTGACCTCTTCTATATGTAGAACTCACTTCTATTGCTCTTAGATGCCAAGCACATCAACTTCTTCAGAGTTTGATATTAAATTCTTAATTTATCGGAAGGACGAAAAAACAAAATGGCAATTTTCTGATTTATGAAAGGCTACAACACTGAGCAACATTAAGTACCTGGCTTTCTTGGACTTTTCTGAGTTTGTCAGGATATTCCAACCCTTCATTACTGGCATGGCACAAGCAGCTACAACCTGGGATTTCAATTTAAAAAAAAATGTGTATTTGTATTTATTTGTAATTACAAGCAACCCAATATATAAAAATGTTAAATTATATAAAAACATTAAATTATACATTGGATAACAGGCAAAGAACAGAATAGTTTTTAAAACTAAGTTTTCATATTCATAGTATGATGATCTGGTACTTTGCATTTACCTCATAAATAAAACATCCTGGTTCTTAAGTTTATTCTAATAGTCAATGCAATTTTTTATTCTGCTCTGAAACAGAACCCAAAGAACTATGCTTGATTAGCAGGCACTACTGAGTTAAAAATTGCATACACCAAAATCAAACTACTAAAAGTAAACCTCTTCCCTGCAACGTTTTTCTCTATTAAAAATGACAAGGCATCAGCAATTCTAATGTTCTACTTGGCAACTCTACATCCTAGTTATAAATCACACAACCATTGGGAAATACTGACAGCTGTAAATCACCTTTAATTTCTAGATCCGTTACAATTATATGGCATATGTGTTTATAAAGAACTTCTGTTTCCAGTTTTGAAATGAAGAATCAATTGTACAAAAGAATTAAATTTATAGATAAAAGAGGGCTAGGTTTTCCACTACAATATTGATTCTAAATAAAGTTTGCTGCAAGATTTAAAGTTTTCTACCTTCTACAGGATGGTATAGAATTTTAGGTATCAAGTACCTTAGGAGCTTTCTCAATTTCAACAAGGCACATCCTGCAGTTTCCAGCAACAGACAACCTTTCATGATAACAGAATCGAGGGATCTGCATGCCAACCTTCTCACAAGCCTAGAAGACAAAGTAAAAAAAATGCATTAGAATAACCTGACGTCACTGCTGTTATTACTGAAACACACATATACAGCCATCTTATTACTACTATCTATCTACATATCTTCATTCATTCTTATTTCAGTCCGTTTCTTTGCCCTTGATTTTAACCCCTCTCTCCTCTGAAGCTGACTCAGGGGATCTTAGGATCCTTGGCATGACTTCACCTTATGTGGAAGACACTGGATAAAGTAACCTTCGACTGTGCTGACGACCTGACTTCCCATATCCGTTTTGAACTGTTGTCCATAATGTCCCTTCAACCTCTGTCCCAGTGGTTTCATACCTGGACTTCTTCTTTGCCTCGCTCTCTTCCTTTGGATTAGAGATTTCACTACACATCATCTAGCTGGCTATGATTTACTTCTGTCTTTGGTTCCTATATCCCACTCAGAACTCACTTCCCACTGTGGCTGAAGTTTTTCCCAGTTCCTGTTTGCCCAGTAAGGGGGATTACCCCTGCTCTACCAATTGTCACCTACCCTCCTCTGCAATTTCTTCCTCCTTTTAGTCCTTTTAATGTTCAAATTTCCTCTAGAGTCACTTCCTCCATCCCCAGACTTCATTCTAAAGCAATCACATCAATTTCCAGTTTTTAAATTATTTAGTTAGCAAAAATGTGTTGTTTCCTTTGTGCAGATGAAGGTATAGTAGTGAACAAGACAGACAGTGTCCCAGTCTTCACACTAGCTGACATTCCTTATGATGATTATGTCCAAACTTTCATCTGCAGCTGTGTTAGTCCTCCACTTCTCCAAGCTTCAGATTTACAGGCATTTGCATGTGTATGTTCCACTTAAAATGGAAAAAAACTGTACGACAGTTTAAATTCAAATGAGGCCGGGCGCGGTAGCTCACGCCTGTAATCCTAGCACTTTGGGAGGCCGAGGTGGGTGGATCACCTGAGGTCAGGAGTTCAAGACCAGCCTGGCCATCATGGTGAAACCCCATCTTTAAAAAAAATGAATAAATTCAAATGAT
>CAUYQU010087941.1:0-59970 GCA_963574635.1 Cheracebus regulus
CTCAGGAGGCTGAGGCAGGAGAATTGCTTGAACCCGGGAGGTGGAGGTTGCGGTGAGCCGAGATTGCGCTACTGCACTCCAGCCTGGGTGACAGAGCAAGACTCCATCTCAAAAAAAAAAAAAAAAGAAAGAAAAAGAAAAAGAAAATGGTCTCTTGATTTGTGGTGGTTACACAGGTGTGTTCTTTTTTTTTTTTTTTTTTTTTTAGACGGAGTCTTGCTCTGTCACCAGGCACCAGGCTGGAGTGCAGTGGTGCGAGCTCGGCTCACTGCAACCTCTGCTTCCCAGGTTCAAGCAGCGCTCCTGCCTCAGCCTCCCAAGTCGCTGTGACTACAGGTGTGCCACCATGCCCAGCCAATTTTTTTTCTTTTTTTAGTAGAGATGGGGTTTCATCTTGTTAGCCAGGATAGTCTCGATCTCTTGACCTCGTGATCCACCCACCTCGGCTCCCGAAGTGCTGGGATTACAGGCGTGAACCCCCGCGCCCGGCCTAGATGTGTTCTTATAAGTTCGCAGAGCTTACAATAAGATGTGTGCACTTCAGTGTATGTAGATTACCACTCAACAAAAAGTTTCAAGAAAAGTCTGCTGGGGCCAAGTCCTGCTCACCACCCTGGTCCCGACCCTTGGGGCGAAGGGCTTCGGCTGCTGGGGCTCCTGGCTTTTGGCAGGGGCAGTGGAGCCAGCGGTGTGCTGCCACCCTCCCTCAGAGCAGCCTGGCCCAGTGGGGCGCGTCAGTGGCCATGGAGGTGGTGTCCCGGCGGAAGAGTGAAGTTCGGGTGCCCTGGCTACACAGTCTCACTACCCAGGAGGAGGATCGTGAGGACCAGACAGACACTGAAGGAGAGGAGACAGAGGAGGAGGAAGAATCAGAGACTGAAGAGAAGAAGTTCAGTGAGGTGAGGGAAGAGCGGACGCCTCAGGGTCCTCCAGCCCACAGAAGGGGCGAGAAGCAGAGGCATAGAGTGGTGCCCCAGATGCAGGGTCACAGCGGGCAGATGCAGCGCCCTTCACCCCACCCCTAAATGCCCAGCCGATGAGGGACTTCCATGCCATTCTCTCACCTGACCCTTCCAACACTCTGTAAACGGCAGGGCAGAGATGACTGTCCTGTTTTGCAGGAGAAGAAACAGAAGTTCAGAGAGGGGATGTGACCTGCTCAAAGCCACACGGTTAGGGGCAGAGTGGGCCTCCAGTTGTGTAAATTTGGTATTCCCATGCTTTCCCCTCTAGCTCTGGGGCTGGTGGGGCGAGAAGGGTCAGGGGAGTCACCGCTGGAGGCACTGACGCTGCTCTGGCCCCCAGGTAGCAGCCCTGCCAGGCCCTCAGGGCCTCCTGGGCAATGTGGCACACACCCTGCAGAAGGCCCTCCAGACCACCATCTCAGCTGTGACGTGGGCACCTGCAGCTGTGCTGGGCATGGCAGGGAGGGTGCTGCACCTCACCCCAGCCCGGGCCGTCTCCTCCACCAAGGGGAGGGCCATGTCGCTATCCGATGCCCTGAAGGGCGTTACTGACAACGTGGTGGACACAGTGGTGCACTATGTGCCGGTGAGTCCCACCCCTGGCAAGCTGTTAGTGTCCCAAGGGGGGCTGGACCGGGCAGATAAAGTAGATCTGACTGAAGGTACTGCAGTCCCGTCCTTTCCCTCTGGAGACCCTCCTCCAGGCCTCAGTGCCCTGCCAACATGTCGACATACTGCTGCGCCTCTCCCAGCCCCAGGAGGATGGAGGCCCATGGCCCTGGCCTGAGGCCTCTCCCCTCGGCCCCTCCACTTGCTGGTGGGAGTCTCCTGCCTCAGCCTCGGGATCCCAGTGGCTCATCCTCACCCGTCTACTCCCAACTGAAGGGCCCGGCAGGTTCGGGGCAGGCTCGGGGCAGGTTCAGGGCAGGTTCGGGCAGGTTCGGGGCAGGTTCGGGGCAGATTCGGGGCAGGTTCGGGGCAGGTTCGGGGCAGGTTTGCATGCTGAGGCCTGGGAAGGGTTGGAGAGGCTTCCAGGGCACCCGCGGGGTGGGCCATGAGTTCAGGAGACAGCGGCAGGCCCCACCCAGTTCTATCACCTGTCACCAATAGGAAAAACCCCCGGGGATACCAATGCCATCCCTTTGGGAGCCCCTTCCAGAGCAAGTTATGGGTTGGCAGGCCTGAGCGGGGCTGCTCAGGGCAGAAGGTACCCGTAGAGCTGGTAGGGGGTGGGTTTCTCAGTCACTCTCTCCAACAAAGCAGCATGCCAGGGATCTTAGCAGCCGGCCTGTTTGCCCTGCGCCCAGACCAGCCCCAGGAAGGCAAGCCCGTCCCTGGCCAGGTCACTGTGCGGGCTGCAGGGAGGTTAAGAAAGCTGATAACGTCCCACTGAGCGTTCCCCGGAGGGAGGCCCAGGGATCCTGAAACTCTGGGAGGCCTGGCTTGCCTGAGCGGCCTGGTGCATGGAGAGGCTCAGGGTGGGCAGGACCTCAGGGCTTTCCCCGGTGCCGTCCCGCCCCTCAGCCTGTGTTCTCCAGATGGCCGCTCCAGGGGGAACAATCGAGGGACCGGCAGGGGCAGTGGGTCGGAGGCCTAGGGACCAGGGCCAGGCCGGGGCTCTAAGGCGGCTGCGGGGCCGAGCAGGGCTGGTGGGTCCGGGGCCGGGCCGGGGCTCTAAGGCGGCCACCAGGCCCGGGGAAGGGGCGGTGGGTCCGGGGCGCAGGGATGGGGCCGGGCTGGTGCTCTAAGTAGACTGCCGGGTTCCAGCTCCCCAGGCTGTCGCTGATGGAGCCCGAGAGCGAATTCCGGGACATCGACCACCCGCCCCCTGAGATGGAGCGCAGGGCGTCGGGAGCGCTGTCCCTCGGCCCTGAGCCCGCCTCGCGACCCGCCCAGCCCCGCGGGAACCTTCGCCGCGCGCGGAGCCCGGGCCCGGAGGACGAGGCTGATCCTCCCGCTGCGCCGCGCGCGTTCCCGACAGTACCCCGGGAGAAGCCGAAGCGCAGGGTCAGCGACAGCCTCTTTCGCCCCAGCGTCCTGGAGCCCATCCTGGGCCGCGCGCAGTACAGCCAGCTGCGCAAGAAGAGCTGAGCTGCGCGTCGACCCTCCGCACACAGAACCCACGCCGCCCCAGCCGGCCGCCTCTTCCAAAGCAGCCCCCTGGGACTCCGCTGCATTCCCCGGCTGCCGAGGCACACACTTTCTTAGCATCTTTCTGGGACTTCACCCTCAGAGCCAGTATTTAAGGGACACCAGAGCCACAGCCTGCTCTGAACTAAAAGAGAAATTGCCTCAGTTGGTATTTCATCTCTTTAACCAAATGTGTGACTAAAAGACATTTGACCGTTTTCAAAATTCAGATTCTGCCTCTGTGGATCAATATTTGCCACGAATGAGTAGCTCTGGTCACCACCCTAAAGGTCCAAACAGAGGTTTTGACACATTCTTAGCACTGAACTCAGAGATCCTCTGACTATCTAGATTCCCAGCAGACTACTTTGAAGGGAACAATCAGATGCAAAAGCTCTTGTGTGATTATTCAAAATTCTAGTGTCATTTTCTGAGTCCCCGTCCCTTCACGGGCTGGGTTCCAGGCCTGTGCTCTGCAGAGCCAGCTTCTTGCTCACAGCCACATTTCCGCTGGCATCATCACTGCCTTCACCTGCACAGCCACTCTCCTGATGCCCCCCAGATGCCGGGGAAGGAGAACGGTGATCAAATATAGATCACAGAACGGGAATGTTAACATTTGATAAATCTAGACAGTACATTCATACAATTATAACATTCATATATTGCAGAAGGGTGTGTATCTCTCTCCCTGAGCCCCGGTGTTCCCTTCCATAAAAACCACCATGGTGCCGCTCTCATGTGTGCCTGTGGTCATGGGCTATGCCCCTGCAGGCACGTGTCTGCACTTCCTGCTTGCCTTCACATTAGCCTGCTTTTTTCACTTAATAACTCAGCGTGGAGAGATTTCTGTATCACATCATAAATCCCACTCACTCTTTTCGGTGGCCGCATAATAACTACTACATAGTATGGATATGCCTTATTTGATTTAACTATTTTCCTAACGATGGACTTTTTAAGTCGTTTCTTTTTCTTTTTTTGCTACTGCAAACAGTGCTATAATAAATGTCCTTACCAAAATGTCTAGTGTCCATGTGTGGATATGTACATACATGATAAATGTGTAACTTGTAACCGTGACATGCTAGTGAAACAATATGTGCTTTTGTGCTCGCTTCCGTAGCACATATACTAAAATTGGAATGATACAGAGAAGATTAGCACGGCCCCGGAGCAAGGATGACACGCGAATTCATAAAAAAGAATTAAGATGTAAATTCAAAATTAAAAAAAAAGAATATGTGCACTTCAAGTATTGCTAGAAAATGCCAAGTAGCCTTCCAAACCAAACCCGATTTTTCTAGTTATTTTCACCTGCAGTTTCAGAAATATGCACAGAAAATTATGACTCTTTGGTCAGTCCTTTTAGACATCTGTATATTTATTTATTATTATTTTTATTTCTTTTTCGGGACCGAGTCTCACTTTGTCACCCAGGCTGGAGTGCAATGCTGCAATCTCAACTCACTACAACTTCTGCCTCCCAGGTTCAAGCGATTCTCTGCCTCAGCCTCCCCAGTAGCTGGGATTACAGGTGCGCGCCACCATGCCCAGCTAATTTTTGTGTTTTTAGTAGAGATGGGTTTTCACCATGTTGGCCAGGCTCGTCTCGAACTCCTGATCTCGTGATCCACCCGCCTTGGCCTCCCAAAGTGCTGGGATTACAGGCATGAGCCACAGCAGCTGACCTGACATCCATACATTTATATTGATCTTCTACAGGCCCCCGCTCAGATGCATAAGCACCCACTCTGTTGGCTCTTAGTCTGCTGCACACCTGGAGGCCCCGCTCCTGGAACTGACTCTGGGGCACTGGCAGATCTTTGGTGTAATGAGACCTGGGCCTTGATCTGCAGTTTTGGAGTCTGAGGATGGCAAGAATGGGGACAGGAGAGAGGCTGGTAGACACACATATGAAGACATGGCTGGGCCCCTGAGCCAGCCGTGGGCCCTCCCACCCTACTTCCATGATATCAACTACACCCAGCAGTTCCCTGGGGGGTGTGGAAGGTGGATTTGGCAAGAGGCGCTCTGAGAAGCTGATTTAACAGGGCTGAGAAGACAGAGCCCAGCACAGCCCTGGCGGGGCTCCCATGGACAGAAGCTAGAGAAGTGACCTCGGGCCTGGATGTGCAGAAAGAAACGCCTGCCTGTCCTGGGCCTCACCCACCCGGGTTGCATTCTTCCAGGGCTCCGGAGACCACATTCCTAGTTCTCTGCTCCTTGCTAGCTAGCCCCGTGGCTCCTCCTGCTAGGCTGTGTTCCAGAAGGCAGGAAAGCTCCGTCCTCAGCCGCATGAGCGCTGTGGCCGCCAACAGGCCTGCTGGCCAGCCCAGCTCCCTCCCTCAGCCATGGACCTGGGCGCAAGACTGCAGGCCACACATGGAATAGGACAGCCCGGGAAGCAAACAGTGTACGTTGTAAGTTTCTTCTTACTCTTAGAAGCCTCTTGAACAGGCAGCAAGGTACACTGAAGCCGCTTCTCTGTATTTTGGACACGTTTGGGCAGTAACGGGCAAAGTGGCTCCTCTAAATGGCAGACATTCGCTTTCTTGGCTCTAGGCTCAATGGGGCACTTTCCTCTGTTCTGGGAGGCTTCACTTTGGCAAGGCCCCCCCACACTCAGTATCTTCAGTAGCTCAGGACCTGCCAAAGATTTTCACTTCACATCGGGTTGTCAGGGTCCTTCAGAGAAATACCCAATGCCTTCCATTCCAGCTTACAAAACCCATTTCTTTTTTTCTACTTTTTTTTTTTTTTTTTTTTTGAGATGTAGTCTCACTCTGTCGCCAGGCTGGAGTGCAGTGGCACGATCTTGGTTCACTGCAAACTCTGATTTCCTGGTACAAGTGATTCTCCTGCCTCAGCCTCCTGAGTAGCTGGGATTACAGCCACGTGCCACCATGCCCAGCTAATTTTTTTTTTTTTTTTTTTTAGTAGAGATGGGGTTTCACCCTGTTGGCCAGGATGGTCTCAGTCTCCTGACCTTGTGTCTCACTATGTTGCCCAGGCTGGTCTTGAACTCCTGATCTCAAGCTATCCTCCCACTTCAGCCTCCCAAAGTGCTGAGATTCCAGGTGTAAGCCACCATACTCAGCCTTGAATTTCTCTCTAAATGAATTGTACACGCAGGTTGGAGTGCAGTGGCATCATCTAGGCTCACTGCAGCCTCCACCTCCTAGGCTCAAGCCAGAGTCTCTTCCCACCTCAACTTCCCATGTAGCTGGCACTATGGGCCCATGCCACCATGCCTGCCTAATTTTTGTATTTTTTGTAGAAATGGCTTTGCCTTGTTGCCCAGGCTGGTCTCAAACTCCTGGGCTGAAGGGATCTGCCTGCCTTGGCTTCCTGGAGTGCTGGGTTTACAGACCTGAGCCACCTTGCCTGGCCCAGAATTGTACCTCTTTTTTGTTTGTTTGTTTGAGATGGCGTCTCGCCTGTTGCCAGGCTGGAGTACAGTGGTGTGATCTTGGCTCACACAACCTCCACCTCCTGGGTTCAAGGGATTCTCTTGCCTCAGCCTCCTGAGTAGCTGGGGCTACAGGTATGCATCACCACACCCAGCTAATTTTAGTATTTTTAGTACAGAGGGGGTTTCACCATGTTGGCCAGGCTGGTCTCGATCTCCCGACCTTGTGATCTGCCCACCTCGGCCTCCCAAAGTGCTGGGATTACAGGTGTGCGCCACTGCGTACGGCCCAGAATTGTACCTCTTAAACATGATGTTTCATCAATCAACATCACCTTTTGCTACATTTTACACACATGAAGATCCAAGTTCAGTTTTCCACTTCTTTACATTTTCAGGGTCTAACATGATTCTTTCGGGTGATCGCGGTGGCAGGCTGCTCTGTGGTGTTCTTGCTCAGGACAGCGACTGATTTAGAATATTTGGGACCAATGGTGACATTCCACAGCATGTCACAGAATGCCACCGTTGCATCTGCTCTTCCCAACTGCTTGAGCTTTTAGTTTCTCCTTAATTGAATTATCTAACAGAGGAAATGGCACAGCTCCTGGCATCGGACAGACAGATGCTTGGTACCTGAATGATGGTCCTTTGTGATACACGATCAGTTGGCCAGCCTCTCCTCTACGAAGGCTCGAGGGTGTGGTTGTGGAGATTGTGGAGGACTTCCCTGTAGCCACGCTGTCCTACATATGTATTGCAAACCAATCAGGGTAGCTCCATTCCCCTTGACAGTAATTAGTTCGGGGGTACCCAGGCCTAAGCTGTGTGGTACATGGAACGGGAAGGAAATCAGCTTGCAGGGCTCTTGACCAAGCCACACCACACACTGCTGTCTTTTTCCTCCGGACGTTTTGTGTCTGAAGGTGATGGCAAAAAAAAAAAAAAAAAAATGTTAAAAAGACCTGCTCCGTAGTAATTTTGCCACTGACTCAACCTGCCCAGGAGCCCTCATCCCTCTGGGTTTCACTCTTCCCAGAGATAACAAGTGACCTTATCGTTCAAGTCACTTCAAGTTGTGGTTTCTGTTACTGGAGCTTCAGGGTTTCCTAATATAGAGCTATCTGAAGAGCCTGGCCATTTCTATAGCCTTTAATTATGTTGCCTGATGATGACAGGTAATCTTCAGTATACATAATAAAATTTCACTGGAAACCACACTGGAGTTTACTTTTTTTAATGGCATTTTAAGTGACAAATATGTTTTCGGATTTTGATTAAAATTCATCTGTTCGCTGAGTGTGGTGGCTTACGCCTGTAATCTCAGCATTTTGGGAGGCCCAGGCAAGCGGATCACCTCAGTTCAAGAGTTCAAGACCAGCCTAACCGACATGGAGAAACCCCGTCTCTACTAAAAATACAAAATTAGCCGGGCGTGGTGGCGCATGCCTATAATCGCAGCTACTTGGGAGGCTGAGGCAGAAGAATTGCTTGAACCCGGGAGGCTGAGGTTGCGGTGAGCCGAGATCGTGCCATTGCACTCCAGCCCAGCGACAAGAAAAAGCCTCGTCTTTAAAAAAAAAAAAAAAAAAAAATTCACTCATTCGCGGCACTTCCAGTGCAAACAATGCATCAAGTCTCAGATAACTGATCGTGTATCACAAATGGTTGGTGAGGACACCAACCATTTCCTTGAGGCTGGCGTGGGCACCCCACATCACCTCTCCTGCCCGAATGCGCCGAGTTTCCCTTGACAGGTGTGTAAGATGTAGCTCAATTTTAGACGTGCTACAGTGTGAGAAAGTGAGAGTCAGAGCTGAGAAAACTTTCTTAAAGTGGGGAGAGGAACGTTTCTGCCAGCTTTGTGTGTGGCGTGCAGGGGGTATGTTTTGGGGCTGGGAAGGGAAAACGGAGACGGTGACGAAGGTGACTCGGGCCGAGGACCGGGTGGTCTGAGTCCGGTCTGGAGGGCAAATTCTAGAAAATAAGGCGATGCCATCGTGAGGACGCCGCGCGCTCTGCAGGCTCGGTCCCTCCGCAGGGCCCCGCCGCCCTGACTGCGGGCAGACTCCGCCGCGCCGCCCGGCTGGCGCCTGCGCCCCCCAGCGCCCCGGCGGGCGGAGTTGCGGGTGAGGGGAGGCGGGTTCGGGGGCGGGGGTCCCATGACGGCATCGGAGCGCGCCGCGCTGGGGCTGGAGCCGGCCTGCGCGGCCCGGGAGGAGCTCGCTCGCACCCAGGCAGGTGGGTGTGGGCCCGGGAGCGGGTTGCGAGCGAGGACCCGGGTGTGTGCGGGGCGCGCTCCCTCCTGGCAGGGGCCTGGACCCGGGCGCCCTGACCCGGCCCGAGGAGCCCGCAGCCTTCCTCCCAGCCTCCCCCGGCGCTTCCTCTGACGGGCCGGCGCCCTCTTCCCGACGTGGGGGCTGAGGCCGGCATTCCCGGCCTGCGAGGAGGGACGAGCGCCGGGGCTGGGAGGGGCGGGTCCCCGTTTGTAGTCACTTCTTCCAACTTTCCGGGAGCTCCGGCCCCGGCCCTGCCCCGGCCCGGGATCGCGCCTGCGGGGTTGTCCGGGCGTCTTCGGGGCGGGAGCCGGGACCGCACAGAGCTCGGGACGCTCGGGCGAGGCCGGGGCGCGCGGAGGCCCCCGCCGGGTCGCCAGGCCCAGTTAACTGCGATGCGCTCAGGGGCGGGCGCCCAGAAGGGGCTGGTGATTGAATTAACGAAAGGTTCCTGTGTTGAGAGAGTCTACCGCGTGAAGAGTGAAGTGCCGGTGGCGGCGGGAGGAGGGAGGGCGGGGAAAGTGCCTTAGAGGAACATTATCCATCACTTTTTTTTTTTTTTTTTTGAGATGGAGACTCACTCTGTCACCAGGCTGGAGTGCAGTGGCGCGATCTTGACTCACTGCAACCTCCGCCTCCCGGGTTCAAGCGATTCTCCTGTCAGCCTCCTGAGTAGCTGGGACTACAGGCGTGTGCCATCACGCCAAGCTATTTTTTGTATTTTTAATAGAGACGGGGTTTCACCTTGTTGGCCAGCTTGGTCTCGAACTCCTGACCTTGCGACCCGCTAGCCTTGGCCTCCCAAAGTGCTGGGATTTCAGGCGTAAGCCACCGTGCCAGGCTATCCATCACTATTTATTGGGTAGCGTTGGACCTTGTGCTGGGTGCTGGTGACATTTAAAGTGCAAAGTGGACCCAGAGGGTCTCTTCCTTCCAGCTCCTGGTCTGGGAGATGGGAGAGAAGCGGGTAGTGACTGCAGTTGCACTAGAGTGGTCGCAGGCCGGTGGGGCAGCACTGGGGGTTGTGTGCGTGTGGTGGTGGGGTCACAGAGCAGGAGGGTTTCCCTGGTTCCCTGAAGAGGGTGGCTGCAGCCTGTGCCACAACGGATGAGGCCTGGATAACACCCAGTCGTTGCAGGCAGAGAGAGGCAAGGAAAGGCCTGGGGTGTGGGAGGTGCCAGGAGGTGAGTAGTACTGGGAGGCAGGGCCTGATTTAAGGCTTGTCTTTTTTTTTTTTTTTTTGATTAAGATTTTGAATTCCAAGGGCAGTGGAGAGCCTTCTTTTGGGGTGTTAGGGTCAGGCAGAGAGTGAAATAATTGCATTTGCATTTTGAGAGGTGCCCCTGGGGTGCAGTGACCGATGCCTGTAATCACCGAATTTTGGGAGGATCCCTTCAGCCCAGGAGTTCGAGACCAGCCTGGGCAAGCTAGCTGTATTATTATCTACAAAATAATAAGAAATTAGCCAGGTACGTGTCTGTGGTCCCAGCTACTCTGAAGGCTGAGGTGGGAGATCACTTGAACCTGGGAGGTTGAGGTTGCAGTGAGCAGTGATCATGCCACTGCACTGCAGCCTGGGTGACAGAGAGAGACCCTGTCTCAGGAAGAAAAAGATGCCCCTAGCTGCCCTGCAGGAGGGGACAGGGAGACTGAGACGAGGGGGAAGGCTGGTCAGTCATCCTGGCATGATGTCCACAGCCAGGACCAGGACTTTGGAAACAGAATGGGAAGCAGCAGGTGAACGTGAGATATTTAGGACAGAATTGCCAGGATTTGGTGGTGAGAGCTTGGTCTTGAAGGATCTGTTGGCTTTTTTGAAGTAGGTGGGGCAGGGGAGGTGGTGAGCCCAGCAGGTGTTAGGGACACGGGTTCCGGGTGCGGTGTGGTGCTGTGCGTGTGTGTTCTAGGAGTTAGGGCCACAGGGAAGAGTGTAGCTGGAACACTGAAGCCCCTGGGGACCAAGCGCAGGAGTTAGGGCGTCATCGTGCCAGTGCTGGGAGCCCTGACGTGTTATTTGGGGGACCGTATGTGTCATGGCCCTGGCAGCTTTTGAGTACCAGGACGGGCATGGGGATGTTCTGAAGTTTGACCACCCTTTCCCCATCCCTTCAGAGTCTGGCTCGAGTGCCCTGCAGGCCGAGTCCAGCTCCTGGAGGACATGTGCTGATGGCCAGAGCTTCTCTCTCTCCACAGGGCCCAGAGCCATCCTCCCTCAACATGGGACTGGAAGCCCAGAGGCTGCCAGCAGCTGAAGAGGCCCCGGTGCGGGTTGCCCTGCGAGTTCGACCCCTGCTTCCCAAGGAGCTGCTGTACGGGCATCAGAGCTGCCTGCAGGTGGAGCCGAGGCTCGGCCGTGTCACCCTGGGCCGGGACCGACACTTCGGCTTCCATGTGGTGCTGGCCGAGGATGCCGGGCAGGAGGCCGTGTACCAGGCCTGTGTCCAGCCCCTCCTCGAGGCCTTCTTTGAGGGCTTCAATGCCACCGTCTTTGCCTATGGTCAGACAGGCTCCGGGAAGACGTACACCATGGGGGAAGCCAGTGTGGGTAAGTGACCCGGCTCGTGGCGCCGTGCCCACTTTCAGGAGCCTTCTTTCCTTCCTGGATTTCTGTCCCTGTCCTCTCTCTGCCTGGCCCTGTGGAAGGTGGGGATGCTGGGGGAGGGAGAGAAGATTTCTGAGACACAGATCTGCCACCCAGGCTGGGACCAGGCACATCTGTGGGCTGGGCAGGGCAGGGCAGGGCAGGAAGGAAGGGTCATGGGAGGTGAGTGGCCTTGTCACCTCCATAGATGTGGGGCATGCTGCCTGGCTCTGGGGACTTCAGCAAAGGAAGGGCATGGGAAGGTGGCGTGTCTGTGAAGGTGGCCAGGATGGCGAGGGAAGGCCAGGAATCTGTGTTCTAGTTGGAGCCGTTGGGAATGGGCCCGTGTGTCCTGGAAGAGTTGTGCTTCGCTGCTGTGAGGCTGCCAGCCAGGCTCTGGAGCAGTTTCGAGAAAGATCCTTTGGGCCAACTGAAGGAAGGGTCTCCTTTTAAGTAACACAAGCTGCTTTCTCTCAGGTTACTGCCTTGCTGCGCTCCCCACAACAGAACAGAATACCATAGACTGGGTGGCCCATTCCCAGAAATGGATTCCTCACAGTTCTGGAGGCTGGGAAGTTTAAAATGCAGGCACCAGCAGATTGAAGGGCCTTCTTTCTTGTAGACAGCCTCCTTTTCTAAACTTACATGGTAGAACACAGAGGGGGTCTCTTTCAGGTCTCTTTTATAAGGGAAGTAATCCCATTCATGAGGGCTCCACCCCCACTTCCATCATATTGGGGGTGAGGATTTCAACATGTGAATTTTGGGTAGCATAAACATTCAGACCATAGCAGTTACAGAAACATACTTTGTTGTAAAAAATTAGGAAAATACAGCAAAACATATGCCCGAAATCAAATGCACTTGATAATTGTCCTTCAGAAGTCCCCTGCCTTGTCAGCGTTCTAGTTTCTTTCATTGGGAAAATTATTTTACTTTTCAAAAATGGGATTATATTATACACATTCTTTTGTGTCTTGTTTGATTTTCTTAGCAATGTATCATTGGCTGGGCACAGTGGCTAATGCCTGTAATCCCAACACTTTGGGAGGTAGAGGCAGGTAGATCGCCTGAGGTCATGGGTTTGAGACCAGCCTAGCCAGCTTGGCAAAACCCTGTCTCTACTAAAAATACAAAAACTGGTCAAGCATGGTGGTGGGGGTCTGTAATCCCAGCTACTCAGGAGGCTGAGCCAGGAAGAATTGCTTGAACCCAGGAGGCAGAGGTTGGAGTGAGCCAAGGTTGCACCACTGCACTCCAGCCTGGGTGACAGAGGCTCATCTCAAAAACACAGCAACAATAAAAAGCGTATCATGAACATTTCTCTGTATCATTAAATATTCTTCCATCTGACTTTTTGGGCCAGGCATGGAGGCTCACACTAGTAATCCCCAGCAGTTTGGGAGGCCGAGGTGGGCGGATCACTTGGGCACAGGAGTTGGGGACCAGCCTAGGCAACACAGCAAGACCCTGTCTCTAAAAACAAAAACACAGCTTTTAATGGCTGCTTGGCCTTCCACAGTGAATGGAAAATGGTTGATTTAGCCAGATCTGTTGGATCTTCAGTTGGACACTTAAGATGTTTGCCTTTTTGACATTATGAGGAAGAGTGCTGCTCTGAACTTCCTCTGATTATTTCCTTGGGGTGAATTTAGGAGGCCCTTTAGATAACTGAGCATGGATTAGGGTAATGAACTCCCTGTCCCAGGGTAACCAAGGCAAGGTTATCTGATGATCTGTTGAGGATGCAGTGAAGGGGGTCCTTACATCGTGAAAGGGGTTGATTGAACCAGGAAAGGTTGCTTCCAACTCTTCAATTTTATAATTCTGCCTGACTACCTGCACATGGCCTGGCTCAGGCCGCCTGTCCCATCCTGGCCTCTGCCACTGCCTTGTCCATCCTAGAGCCTCATCCTCTAGCTCTGGCAGGGGCCTGTGAGCTTGTGGACCTGGGGGCCTTGGGCCATGTCCAGCTGAAGTGGCAGGAAGCCCCACGGTGTCTCCCCAGCCTCCCTCCTCGAGGATGAGCAGGGCATCGTCCCGAGGGCCATGGCGGAGGCCTTCAAGCTCATCGATGAGAACGACCTGCTTGACTGTCTGGTGCATGTGTCCTACCTGGAAGTGTACAAGGAGGAGTTCCGAGACCTGCTTGAGGTGGGCACCGCCAGCCGTGATATCCAGCTCCGGGAAGATGAGCGTGGGAATGTTGGTGAGGATCTCCGGGGCCTCCACAGGCAGAGAGGGGCTTAGGGAGGCGTCACGTGCTTGGAGAGTGGGATGCTTACCTGTCTGGGAATGGCACCTCCTCATGGAAAACCCAAGCCCCGGGAGGTTTCCCTTTAGCATCCTGTCTCCACCCAGTTCAATAAATGCTTCTGTACCCAGAGCAAGAGGCACTGAGGTGGGCCAGTGGGAAGCCGGAATCCCTCAAGCCCGAACTAGGAAGGGCAGGATCCCCTGGGTCTGGGGAGGGGCTGTAGGTCAGGAAGCGCAGGTTGGGGGCTGGTTCTGCACTGCCTGCCCCCCTGGCCGGTCAGTCCGGCGGCCCCTGCCCTGGGGCTCACAGCCTTCTGTGCCCGCAGTGCTGTGTGGGGTGAAGGAGGTTGACGTCGAGGGCCTGGACGAAGTGCTGAGCCTCCTGGAGATGGGCAACGCGGCGCGGCACACGGGGGCCACGCACCTCAACCGCCTGTCCAGCCGCTCGCACACCGTCTTCACCGTGACTCTGGAGCAGCGAGGGCGCATCCCCAGCCGCCTGCCCCGCCCCGCCGCCGGCCAGCTGCTTGTCTCCAAGTTCCATTTTGTGGACCTGGCGGGCTCGGAGAGGGTGCTCAAGACGGGCAGCACCGGCGAGCGCCTCAAGGAGAGCATCCAGATCAACAGCAGCCTCCTGGTGCTGGGCAATGTCATCAGCGCCCTGGGGGACCCCCAGCGCCGTGGTAGCCACATCCCCTACCGCGACTCCAAGATCACCCGGTGAGCCTCCCCTGTCTCCTGTGTGCCCTGGGGTCCGGGAGGCGGGGGTGCCAATCGCCGGTGGGGGTGGCGGCCCAGGCGCCCCATTGAGCCCGTCCGGGGTGTGTTGCGCCGGCCCCTGAGCGCCTCCCCTCGCCCTCAGGATCCTCAAGGACTCCCTGGGCGGGAACGCCAAGACTGTGATGATCGCCTGCGTCAGCCCTTCCTCCTCCGACTTCGACGAGACCCTCAACACCCTCAACTACGCCAGCCGCGCGCAGAACATCCACAACCGCGCCACGGTCAACTGGCGGCCGGAGGCCGAGCGGCTGTCCGAGGAGGCGGCGAGTGGTGCGCGGGGGCCGCCGCGGCACCGCTCCGAGACCCGCATCATCCACCGCGGCCGGCGCGCCCCAGGCCCCGCAGCCACTGCCTCCTCCACCGCGGCCGCCATGCGCCTGGGCGCGGAGTGCGCGCGCTACCGGGCCTGCGCTGACGCCGCCTACAGCCTCCTGCGCGAGCTGCACGCCCAGCCCGGGCTGCCAGGTGCTGCGGCCCGCAAGGTGCGCGACTGGCTGTGCGCGGTAGAGGGCGAGCGCAGCGCCATGAGCTCCGCCTCCGGGCCCGACAGCGGCATCGACAGCGCCTCCGTCGAGGACCAGGCGGCGCAGGGGGCCGGCGGGCGAAAGGTGGGCAAGGGACCGGTTCTGGTTGTGGGCCATGGGGAGGGGTGGGGAGGAGGGAAGAAGGTCTAAACACGGCCGCCGTGCCCCAGCCTCCCGCGCGTTAGCAGGGCAATTCAGGATTCAGTCACTTCTGCCGATGACCGTGGTCACCACCTGAACTTCACCAGCCCCAGGTCTCCAGCTGTAAGATAGGGATGACCGGAGGTCTCGCCCCATCTCTTGGTGGGGATGTTGTAAGGGTTGAGGGACAAACATGCGCCTAGCATGCCGGCGAAGACGCAGTGAATTGTTCCTAAATAATAGGGGCGATATTATTCATACAAACACGATGGATAATTACAAGAGATGACCCAAATGGCTTGCAGAGGGCACCCAGTTGCAGGCAAGGCCTGGAAGAGCAGGTAACAAGCAGGGCTAGAGGAGAAGAGGCCTGGTGTACAGCTCCCCGTCAACCCCGGCCCCTGAAGCCTCTCTCCCCGCCCTGTAGGAGGATGAGGGGGTGCCACAGCTGCTGACCCTGCAGAACCAGGTGGCGCGGCTGGAGGAGGAGAACCGAGACTTTCTGGCTGCACTGGAGGACGCCATGGAGCAGTACAAGCTGCAGGTGCGGCTCCCAATTCGCAGTGCAGGGAAGGCTTCCCGGAGGAGGGTGGAGGGAAGGCAGAGCTGAGTTTCTCAGGGTGGGAGGGAGTTGGGGTGGGGTACTGCGGAGTCGGAGTGTAGAGACAGGAGGTGCACATGAGCGGAAGTGTGGAAGTGGTCTTCAGAACAGTGCGGGGGGCGGGGGTTCAGGACCGCCAGGCAGGGCAGCTTTGTTGGGTGGTGTGAGCTTGGACGGGAGAGGGGACTGGAGGGCAGCACGTGGGGCCTTGGGGCCCGGGGAACCAGCTCAGCATTGCGCCTGGCGCCCTCTGGTGGTGGCGGTTGGAGGTGTTGGGCTGGCGGGACAGGCGTGTGATGGGGTGAGTTTGAGTCTGATATCCTACAGAGTTGTTGGGGTCACGGTAAGGGGAGAGGAACGAGAGGTGGTCAGGAGTATTTGATCCTCCTCAGTTTTAGCCCAGAGAAGCGGGGGTGGGGGGGGGGGTGGCCTCAGCCTTGTTCCTCAGTTTCCTACACTCCTGCCTGTTGGGGCATTAATGCCTCCTCGGCACCTGGACCATGTCTTGCAGAGCGACCGGCTGCGTGAGCAGCAGGAGGAGATGGTGGAGCTGCGGCTGCGGTTAGAGCTGGTGCGGCCTGGCTGGGAGGCCTCCGGGCTGCTGCCGGGCCTGCCTTCCGGGTCCTTTCTGCCTCGGCCTCATACAGCCCCCCTGGGGGGTGCCCACGGTCATGTACTGGGCATGGTGCCCCCTGCCTGCCTCTGTGGAGATGAAGTTGGCTCTGAGCACAGGGGAGAGGTGAGGAGAGGGTGAGGCTTGGTGTCTGCCGGCCTGCTGGACTGGTCAGGCTCCGGGTGGGGGAAAGGAGTGCTGGGTACGTGTCCCCCACTCATGCTTTCATGGGACTGGCTGTGAGATGCAGGAGTCTGCTTTCAGGTGTCCCCAGAGGAAGAGCCAAGATTTGAATGACTCTGTGGGGCATCTCAGAAGGGTCCAGTGTCATGGGGCCCCCCCGGGGTAGCTGGAGATTGCTTGGAATAAGGAGTTTATAGAGGGCATTCTGGCTTCTGGCACCAGGTGGAAACCTTGCACACTTCTGCAGATGGAGAGCTCATCACCTCTCAGATCACCCTCTGTCTTTGGATGGCTCTCTTTGCAAGTTCACTTTTCCCCGTGGGGCACCTTGTTTAGACAAAGGTTACTCTTGCTGTGCCTGGAAGTTCTGGGTCCTCTGGGCTTTTAGGCCTGGATCATCTCAGCTCTCAAAGCTGGGGATTGGCAGAAGTCTCCTGTTCACCCATCACTCCGGCGGGGAATTGTTGGTGAGATAGGACTTGGGTGCAGATGACCGGTACACAAGGTAGAAAGGGCAGATTGTCACCTGAGGAGTACCAGGTATCATAGGAGCCAAAGCAGGCAGGAGGGGAGAGGAGGGAAGGAAGCTCTCGCCGCAGCTGGAGATTGAAAAGGCTTCCAGAGGCGTATTTGAGCTGGATCATGAAGGTAAGGCAGAGATGTGAGGAGGGCAGGCAGGGCGGGGTGTGCCGCAGGGATGATGACTTGGGATGGGAAATGGCTCACTCCCCTGGCAGGTGACAGATGGCAGGGAGGCTGGAGCTGAGTTGCTGGCTGACGGGAACAGGCTGGGAAGTGCCTCTTCAGCTGCACCAGAGGAGGGAGAAAAGGAGGAGGAGTCGCCCAGGCGGACCTCACACCTGCGCAGGTGAGTGGGACCCACTGCCTTCACCTGACAAGGGCCTGCTCGGGGCCAGGGCTAGGCAGGCTGGGGATCCCACCGTCTCCTCTCCTGACAGCAGTGGGGAAATCTCTGGGCCCCAGGGTGCCCTCACATTGCTCTAGCCAGCCCTTGGGGGACAGCTGTGGGCTCTGAGCCAGAAGGTCTTACTGGAGTGAGTGTGATACAGGGTGGGCCCAGGCCTCCTGACCTCAGTCTCCAGGGTGGCCCTCTGTGTCCCCAGCTGCCCTGTACCTCCTAAAATTCTGCCCCGTACCTCCTAAAATTCTGCCCCTGGTCTCCTGATTCGGCCAGACTCACAGCCTGGGATTGTCAACCCTGAGGATGGAGACCCGGTGGCTTCTCTTCCTCCCTCCAGGCCTGGGGGTGACTGGGCTGGGGCAGGGGCTGGGGAGGAGCATGGCCTCCTACTTCCGTCCTGCAGAAACGGGATCAGCAACTGCATCCAGAGGGCGGGGGCCCAGCCAGGGAGTCCATCAGACAGGAGGGGCCCAGAGCTCTGCCTGGAAGAGTTGGAGGCAGCCACCCCAGGGTCCAGAGGTAAGCTGGGTGGGGTTCAGAGAGGGCCTCCTCTCCTTCCCCTGCCACCCCGGGACAGTCTGCCCACCGTCCCTGGCAGCCCCTGTCCGCCACTCCTCTGTCTCCCCCACTGTCAGTTGGGGTGGCGACCTTGACAGGCTGCCTGTTGCAACAGTTGGCAGGAGCAAGGCCCGGGTTCAGGCCCGCCAGGTCCCCTCCGCCACGGCCTCGGAGTGGAGGCTGGCCCAGGCCCAGCAGAAGATCCGGGAGCTGGCTATCAACATCCGCATGAAGGAGGAGCTCATTGGCGAGCTGGTCTGCACAGGTGAGGGGCGGGCATCGTTACTTCTGCACTATTGCAGAGAGAGTTCAATAGTGAGGTGATTGGGAGCAGGGCCGGATGGCCTGGGTTTGATACTCAGCTCAACCTCCTCCAGCTGTGTGATCCTGAGCAAGTAGCTTCACTCCATGCCTCAATTTTCTCATCTCTAAAATGGGGATAGTCATTGTACTTACTGAATAGGGGTGTTTCGAAGGTGAGGTAATTCAGGCCAGGTGAAGGCAGTGAGTCCCACTCAACCTGCACAGGTGTGAGGTCCGCCTGGGCGGCTCCTCCTCTTCCTCCTCGGATGCAGCAGAAGAGCTTAGACTAGCTCTCAGTAAGCAGCACTTCTTCGTCAAGTGCCTGCAGTGTTTCAGCCATTGTGCTGGGCAGAGCATCTATCGGTCCTGGGAGACACAGTGCGTGTCAAGGAGGACTCAGAGTCCCCAAATTGTGCTGTGTCTATGACTGGTCGTATGAGTTAAGGAGGGGGCAGGGGTAATTTTAGGTGGTGGGCAGTTGGGCATTTTCATTTTAATAGTGGATGAATTTGTGACAAAATTCATCATAAACATTTTCAACCAGCCATGAGAGGCAAGTGCCATGGGTCACCCTCCAGGCTTAGTAGTTACCGAATTTTCCACATTCATTTCCCTCTCCCTTTTTTCGTTGCTGAGTATTTTGAAGGACACCCCAGACTTACTGTCTTTTCTTCCCTATACCCCCCAATGTGCTGCTCTAAAAATGGGGACTTTTTTTTTTTTACCTAACCATAATACTGTCAGCACACCTAACGGAACTAATGTCCTCTTACGCCCAGAGCAGAAGCACATTCTGTCCAGTATCAGCAGTGTCTGTTTGTAGCTGGATTGCTTGAATCAGGCTCCAAACTTGTTCCACACACACATCATACTATCGTCACTTGGCATCCATGTGGGATTGGTTCCAGGACCCTGTGAATGTCCAAATCTGTGGATGCTCAAAAAAGACATAGTAAATAAATAGTGTAGTATTTGCAGCAACTGACCCACATCTTCCTTTCAATCACTTTAAATCAGCTCTAGATTTCTTATAAGACCTACTACGATGTAAAAGCTGTGTAAATAGTTGTTATACTATATTGTTTAGGGAATGGTGACAAGAAAGATGTGTACATGTTCAGTAGAGCTGCAGCCATTCATTTAGAAAAATATGATTTCTGTCTGTGGTTGGTCGAACCCCTGGATGTGGAACCCATGGATACAGAGGGCCGACTGTGCTTGTTTCTGAGGTCTCATGTCTCCCTTCTCTCACTCATCCTGTGGAAGGTCCCAAACCCCACGTGTTTAGGGTTTGTCTGTTTGCTTTTTTGTGGTGTCATTTAACTCATTCTTTTGTCCTCCAGATTTCCTGCAAATGAACGTTAGTTCTAGAGGCTTGATTATATACAGATTTCAGATTATAGAATGCATTGGGTAAAAATAAAACTAATTAATTTGTAATTTCCTTGGGTCACTGCAGTGGATGAGGGTCATTTAAAAAGGGAGTTGAGGTCGAGCTCGGTGGCTCAAGCCTGTAATCCCAGCACTTTGGGAGGCCAAAGCGGGTGGATCACCTGAGGTCAGGAGTTTGAGACTAGTCCGGCCAACATGGTGAAACCCTGTCTCTACTGAAAATACAAAATTAGCCGGATGTAGTGGCATGTGCCTGTAATCCTAGCTACTTGGGAGGCCGAGGCTTGAGAAACACTTGAACCTGGGAGGTGGAGGTTGTAGTGGGCTGAGATTGCACCGTTGCACTCTAGCCTGGGCAACAAGAGCAAAACTCCATCTCAAAATAAAATCATAGGCGAGTTGAAGAAAAATAAGAAGCTGTGGTACTGGTGGTACAGAGGCTTGGTGAAACCCACGCAGATGTCCAGGGACTGGGAAACCTCACTGGGGGACCAACAGCTGGCTCTCTTGGTGGAGTAGGGCTGCCCGTGCTGATGGCCCCACTTTCTTCCAGGAAAGGCAGCTCAGGCCCTGAACCGCCAGCACAGCCGGCGTATCCGGGAGCTGGAGCAGGAGGCAGAGCGTGTGCGGGCCGAGCTGAGTGAAGGCCAGAGGCAGCTGCGGGAGCTCGAGGGCAAGGAGCCCCAGGATGCCGGAGAGCGGTCTCGGCTCCAGGAGTTCCGCAGGAGGGTCGCTGCGGCCCAGAGCCAGGTGCAGGTCAGTGTCAGAGCCTCTGGTGGGGCACTGGGGTGACTCTGGCTCCTAGGCTGCTGTCCTTGGGACCAGGATATGTGGCCTCTGAGGCTCAAGTGCACTGTGGAACCTTGTGCTCCAGCCCTAGCACCAGGGGGAGGCTGGTATTGTGTAGAGGCAGGGGTCTGCCCGGCTTTACAGACAGCAGAGGCCCCAGGGAGAAGACCACCTGGGAGACCAGTGAGACGGGGAGGAGTGGGTGTGGAAAGAAACCTACCCCTCAGCGTGCAGTCCTGTTTCCCCTACCCACTTCCAGCTCTCCATTTGCTTACCTTCTATCCCATCCTCCCTTCTCTGCCTGGCATCCATGTGTCCATCAAACCCATGCATCCGTTTGGCATTTTTTTTTTCTTTTTGAGATGGAGTCTCGCTCTGTCACCCAGGCTGGAGTGCAGTGGCACCGTCTCAGCTCACTGCAACCTCTGCTGCCAGGGTTCAAGAGATTCTCCTGCCTCAGCCTCCCAAGTAGTTGGGATTACAGGCGCCCTCCACCATGCCTGGCTAATTTTTGTATTTTAGTAGAGATGGGGTTTCATCAAGTTGACCAGGCTGGTCTTGAACTCCTGATCCACCCACCTCAGGCTCCCAAAGTGCTGGGATTACAGGTGTGAGCCACCACGCCTGCCTATCCTATTTTTCACCTTCATATGATCTCACCCACCGAGCCGTCTGTCCTCCCACCCTTCCATCCATCTACCCATCACTCCTTGCTTATTTTCTCAGTTCAGATGTCCAAGAGACAATATCATGGAGTGGTTGAGAGCATGGGTTCTGGAGCCTGACTGCTCAGGTTTGAATCCTAGTTCTACCACTCACTAGCTGTGTGTCCTTGGTCAGATTTCCTAACCTCTCTGCCTCAATTTTGTAAGCTGTAAAATAGTGATAATGATAATTACACTTTTCGTAGCCTCGTTAGGATTATTTAACATACACAGAGCCCTTAGTATGCTGCCTGGTGTGTGGTATATGTCATAGTATTTACTGTTGTTAGTATTCTGTTGTTATTATTTGAGACAGAGTCTCGCTCTGTCACCTGGGCTGGAGTGTAGTGGCATGATCTCGGCTCACTGAAACCTTTCTCTCTGGGTTCAAGCGATTCTCCTGCCTCAGCCTCCTGAGTAGCTGGGATTACAGGCGCCCACCACTATGCCCAGCTAATTTTGTATTTTTAGTAGAGACAGCGTTTCACCATGTTGGCCATGTTGGTCTCAAACTCCTGACCTCAAGTGATCTGCCTGCCTCGGCCTCCCAAAGTGCTGGGATGACAGGCGTGAGCCAGCGTGCCGGCCTCTGTTACTCCTGTTATTGGTCTATCCCCCACCTGCCTGTTTGCCCCTCTATCTGTTGCTCTAGCTGTTTGTGAGTCCTTTGGTCCTGTCTGCCCTGTGGAGTGCCCAGCACTATGCCAGGCTCGTGGTAGCCCTGTGCCTGGCCCAGTGAAGACTGTGGGTTCCAGGTGCTGAAGGAAAAGAAGCAGGCGACGGAGCGGCTGGTGTCACTGTCGGCCCAGAGTGAGAAGCGACTGCAGGAGCTGGAGCGGAATGTGCAGCTCATGCGGCAGCAGCAGGGGCAGCTGCAGAGGCGGCTTCGTGAGGAGACGGAGCAGAAGCGACGCCTGGAGGCGGAGATGAGCAAGCGGCAGCACCGCGTCAAGGTCAGGCTCATGGCAGGGCAGGCAGGAGCCCAGCCAGGGGAGCCCAGGCAGGGTTCGCCACTCACAGACCTTAGAAAGCAGGTCACTTGGCCTCAGTTTGTTTTTTCATCTGAAAATATGGAGTGTTACAGGAAAATCAAGGCCAGGGTGAGACCTGAGTGAAGTACACGAGGTGACTGTCATCTCATGGGGCTTAATTCTAAGTGTTTGCATCTGTTTGCGGGTCCCCGGGAAGAGCTGCGTGTGGGATGGGTCTGGGGGACGCATCCAGGGCCTTCTCGGGAGAGGGCAGGCACTCCTGCGGGCTTTGGGATCGGTGGCAGGCTCTGGTAAGATGCTGGCACCATAAACAGCCCTGCCCACTGAGCTCCTCACCCAGGAGCTGGAGCTGAAGCATGAGCAGCAGCAGAAGATCCTGAAGATCAAGACAGAGGAGATCGCGGCCTTCCAGAGGAAGAGGCGCAGTGGCAGCAACGGCTCTGTGGTCAGCCTGGAGCAGCAGCAGGTGGGGTCGGGCTGCGTCCATACCCGGGGTCCCCTGGGGGCTGGCTGGTGGGTGCACCTTTCTGCCCAGTGAACCTCGAGTGGTGGCTGATACAGCCAGAAGTGGGCCCTGAGCTCCCTCCCTGCTTTTCCTTAGAAGATCGAGGAGCAGAAGAAGTGGCTGGACCAGGAGATGGAGAAGGTCCTACAGCAGCGGCGGGCGCTAGAGGAGCTAGGGGAGGAGCTTCACAAGCGGGAGGCCATCCTGGCCAAGAAGGAGGCCCTAATGCAAGAGAAGATGGGGCTGGAGAGCAAGCGCCTGCGGTCCAGCCAGGTGAGGCCCAGCCAAAGAGATCCAGCCAGTGAGGTCCAGCCAGGAGAGGTCCAGCCAAGAGAGATCCAGCCAGGTAGGCCCAGCCAAGAGAGATCCAGCCAGTGAGATCTAGCCGTGAGGTCCAGCCAGGAGAGGTCCAGCCGGGAGAGGTCCAGCCGGGAGAGGTCCAGCCAGTGAGGTCCAGCCAGTGAGGTCCAGCCAGGAGAGGTCCAGCCACTAAGGTCCAGTCAGTGAGGTCCAGCCAGTGAGGTCCAGCCAAGAGAGATCCAGCCAGTGAGGTCCAGCCAAGAGAGATCCAGCAAGTAAGGTCCAGCCAGGAGAGGTCCAGCCAGTGAGGTCCAGCCAGTGAGATCCAGCCAGGAGAGGTCCAGTCAGTGAGGTCCAGCCAGGAGCGATCCAGCCAGTGAGGCCCAGCCAAGAGAGATCCAGCCAAGAGAGACCCAGCCAGTGAGGTCCAGCCAAGAGAGATCCAGCCAGTGAGGTCCAGCCAGTGAGGTCCAGCCAGGAGAGGTCCAGCCAGTGAGATCCAGCCAGGAGAGGTCCAGCCAGTGAGGTCCAGCCAGTGAGGCCCAACCAAGAGAGATCCAGCCTGTGAGGTCCAGCCAGTGAGATCCAGCCAGGAGAAGTCCAGCCAGTGAGGTCCAGCCAGGAGAAGTCCAGCCAGTGAGGTACAGCCAAGAGAGATCCAGCCAGTGAGGTCCACCCAAGAGAGATCCAGCCAGTGAAGTCCAGCCAGTGAAGTCCAGCCAGGAGAAGTCTAGCCAAGAGAGATCCAGCCAGGTAGGCCCAGCCAAGAGAGATCCAGCCAGAGAGATCCAGGCAGTGAGGTCCAGCCAGTGAGGTCGAGCCAGGAGAGGTCCTGCCAGTGAGGTCCAGCCAGTGAGGTCCAGCCAGGCGAGGTCCAGCCAGGCGAGGTCTAGCCAGGAGAGGTCTAGCCAGGAGAGGTCTAGCCAGGCGAGGTCTAGCCAGGCAAGGTCCAGCCAGGAGAGGTCCAGCCAGTGAGGTCCAGCCAGTGAGATCCAGCTAGGAGAGGTCCAGCCCGGAGAGGTCCAGCCAGGAGAGGTCCAGCCAGTGAGATCCAGCCAGTGAGGTCCAGCCAGGCGAGGTCCAGCCAGTGAGGTCCAGCCAGGAGAGGTCTAGCTAGGTGACACCCAGCCAGGTGAGGTCCAGCTAGGTGATACCCTGCCAGGTAAGGTCCAGTGAAGTGAGGCCCACCAGGACAGAGCTTGCCAGGTGAGTTCCTGCCAAGTAAGTTTCTGGCAGGTGAGGTCTAGCAAAGTGAGGTCCCTCCAAGTGATAAACCTTCCAGGTGAAGTCCTCCCAGGTGATGTCCCTCCAGGTGAGGTCTAGACAGGAGAGATTCTTCTAGGTGGTGTCTCTGCCAGATAAGTTCCAGACAGAGGAAGCTCTGTCCTACTGGGGTCTAGCCTGTGCATTCCCATGAGCCACAGGACTTCAGGATATTTGTGACACGGGTATGGATGCATGCATAGAACTTCTTAAGTGTCCATCTTCCAGTTCGTTTCACTCTAACCACCTACTCAGGGCCTGTGTAAGAAGACTGAGGAGGAGCAGGTATAGGAAAGTGGTAGGGTCAAATAGAAAGAGACGTCTCCACCTGACATCATTACTCTCTCCAATAGGAAGGTCAGCTTCTGAGCCACAGCGTCCTCTTCTGTCAGATGGGATCATAACGTTGCCATGGGGGCTGGCTGGGGACGGCAGTCACAGATGCAGGGCCAGTTCCAGTACTGGGGCTTGGGCCAGGCACCCAGTGTTCTAGTCTTGCTCCTGCCAGCAGGCATCACTTCGTGTGCAGGAGGGTCCAGGGTGCTACTGGGTGATCCGTAACTTCCGGCTGGGAGAGCCCTCACTTCCTCCCGCATCTGGCTCCCAGAAAGGCCTTTGGGGCTTGGCCATTTCCCATCACTGTCAGTCCAGTCATCTCTGTGACAGGTCATTCCTCCTACCCCTACCCATTGTCCCTTCTTGCCAAGAGGGTGTCATCCCTTTGGTTGTCCTTATCCTCCTCCCACAATCTCTGATTGCCCCTCTGCAAATGCTCTGGTCCCTTTGGCCCCGCCTCCTGGAGCTTCTGTGAACTGAGTCTGGTCTCTGCTGAACAGAACATCTGGAGTGTTGGTTTCTTGAGGGAAGGACCCGAGTCCTCCTTAGCATCCAGTGACTGGGCCGGCCCTTTCTGTCACCCCTGTGAGGACAGTGGCTGTTCCTTCCCTAATCCCCAGTGGTGCTGCCCCCAGACCCTCAGTAAGGACATCATGCATGTGTCCAGCCGGCTGTCTGTCACCCCTGTGAGGACAGTGGCTGTTCCTTCCCTAATCCCCGGTGGTGCTACCCCTAGGCTCTCAACGAGGACATCGTGCGTGTGTCCAGCCGGCTGGAGCACCTGGAGAAGGAGCTGTCGGAGAAGAGTGGACAGCTGCGGCAGGGCAGCGCCCAGAGCCAGCAGCAGATCCGAGGGGAGATTGACAGCCTGCGCCAGGAGAAGGACTCTCTGCTCAAGCAGCGCCTGGAGATCGACAGCAAGCTGCGGCAGGGGAGCCTGCTGTCCCCCGAGGTACCCTGCGGCCCCCGCTGCCATCGTCCGCCTGTCTGTCTCCTCTCCTCAGCCCCTGTTCCAGCCCTCTAGGCGTGCTGGGCCTTGCTATCTGCAGACCCAAGGTCACACTGTTAGGTGGCGTGGGGGCTGGGGAGGGCTGGCCTGGCCCTCTGCCCTGCTTTGGCCTCGTTGGCTGGGATGCAGGGGTGGGGTGTGTTGACCCCTCAGCCCCCTTCTGGTTGGAGCCTGCACCTGTCCACATGCTTCGGCTCCAGGTGTGGACAGAGCATCAGGAGTATGCTCAGGGCACCTCATGCCCACACATCTGTGTTCCCTGAGCAGAGGCCTGTGTGACTCCAGTCATGTGCTGTGTGACATTTCAGTGAATAACAGCTCATACCATAGTGCTCCCAGAAGATGATCATATCGCATTTTTACTGTGCATTTTCTATGTTTAGATACACAAATACCGTGGTTACAACCACCCACAGTATTCAGGACGGTCCCATGCTGTCCAGGCTTGTGGCCTAGGTCTGTGGTGGGCTATACCATCTAGGTTTGAGTACATTCTGATGTTTGCATGCCGTCGAAATTGTCATTTCTCAGAACGCCTCTCCATCTGTAAAAGCTCACCCGGCAGCCACGCCTTGTTTGGTGCTCTGAGCTTCCTGAGCGTAGATTATTTGCGGGGGCTGGCAGTCGAGCAGGCTGCCTCTGAGCAGTGCCCCCAGCCCACCCTGGGGTCGGGGCTGTGATAGTGAGCAGGGCTTCTCTCTCCATGTGCTGGCTCTGCCCTTAGGAGGAGGGGACCCTTAAGGCCCAGCTGTGGCTATGTGTTGGCTGTTGGTGTCTGCTCAGGACTTCAGCATTCAGGCAGTGGGTGATGTTGCTCCACACGTGTCCTTGTCCTTGCAGGAGGAGCGGACACTATTCCAGTTGGATGAGGCCATCGAGGCCCTGGATGCTGCCATTGAGTACAAGAATGAGGCCATCACATGCCGCCAGCGGGTGCTTCGGGCCTCAGCCTCTTTGCTGTCCCAGTGTGAGATGAACCTCATGGCCAAGCTCAGCTACCTCTCGTCCTCCGAGACCAGAGCCCTCCTCTGCAAGTATTTTGACAAGGTGGGCCATCAACCCATGGCCCCCGAGGCCCCATGGCCACCTCCTCCTCCTGTGGCCCCATGGCCCCCACCTTCTCCTCCTGAGGCCCCATGGTCCTCGCCTCCTCCTCCTGCGGTCCCCATGGCCCCTGCCTCCTCCTTCAGCCCAGTACCCCCCACCCCACCTCCCGCGGCCCCATGGCGCCCACCCCCACCGTCTCCTCCTGTGGCCCCATGGGCCCCGCCCCCCAATGCCTCCTTCTGTGGCTGGTGAGGGGAAGTGTCTCAACGGCAGCTGCTCCAGTGGATACCCCGCTTCCTCCCAGACTAAGGGACAGGATCAAGACCACCTCGTCTTCAGAGCCACCTGACTTTAAAGCCTGTTTTACTTTTGTGAAGCTAAGACCTAGTTTCCTATCCCCGCTTCTGATTGGCTAACCTCAGGGTGGTCATGGCCACAACAGTGGCTATCAACAGGGGATGTTTTTGCCCTTGGGTGACAATTGGCCATGGCTGAAGATACTTTCGTTTGTCACAGTGGTGGGGGTGAAGGCCAGGGATGCCACTGAACATCCTGTAACACACAGGACAGGCCCCCACAACCAAGAATTCTCTGGTCCCAGATGTCCATAGTGCTGAGGTTGACCTAGATGAAGTCCCACAGCTTGAGGCTCTGCCTGGCTCTGTGGTGTATGGCTAGGAAAGGGCCTGTGGCAGAGAGAACAGTTTCATCATGAGAGCCAGCTGCGATCATTGCAAGATGACTAGAACACTGTTGAACGGTGTCTGAGGTTGAGTCTTGGCTCAGCGGGGGAGACTCTGGGCATTTCTTAGTGCCCTGGTGGCAAATGTGCCAATGCTGTGTCTGTGGTTGAGGATTAGCTGGGTGAAGAGGGGTCCTGGTGGGGGTTGAGCCTGGCTGGGTCTTGGGACAGGTGGTGACGCTCCGAGAGGAGCAGCACCAGCAGCAGATTGCCTTCTCGGAGCTGGAGATGCAGCTGGAGGAGCAGCAGAGGCTGGTGTACTGGCTGGAGGTGGCCCTGGAGCGTCAGCGCCTGGAGATGGACCGCCAGCTGACACTACAGCAGAAGGAGCACGAGCAGAACTTGCAGCTGCTCCTGCAGCAGAGTCGAGGCAAGCAGCCCCCGCCCCCCTCCCACCTGTGCTCACAGCTCCGCCCCCTCGCAGACCCCACCCCACCCACAGGCCCTTTACCACCCTTTCCTTGGCCCTTCCACTCTAGACCACCTTGGTGAAGGGTTAGCAGACAGCAAGAGGCAGTATGAGGCCCGGATTCAAGCTCTGGAGAAGGAACTCGGCCACTACATGCGGATAAACCAGGAACTGAAACAGAAGCTCGGTGGTGTGAACGCTGCAGGCCACAGCAGAGGTAACTCTTCCTGCCCCGCCATGCTCTGAAGTCAGGCCTGTTCCTTGCTTTGGGGAAAGCTTAGAGACCACTCTTCCTCCGGCCCTTATTGGCTTAATTCAAAGGTTGCTTATTGTGCTGGGGCCTGGGGGAGCCAGGGCTTCGGGAAGGCATTGCCACCTGTTTCTGATGAGTGTTAAGCACGCTCTGAATGAACTTAAACAGGCTTTGTGTGAGGGACAAGGCTGTTTATTCAGCCGGGTGCAAGTGGGCTGAGTCTGAGAAAAGAGTCAGGAAGGCAGTGGGACAGGAGTTGTTTTTATAGGTTTGGAGTAGGCAGTGGAAAGCTACAGAAGTTACAGTTCAGGGTGATTTTTGCAAGCCGGGTGGTGTTGTGGTGGGGGGCGGTGTCACAAGGTCCAGTGTCCCAGGGTTGGCTTCTCAGTTGAAGCAGGAGCAGTGGTGGAATGTCACAAGGTTGGTTAATCAGGCACTGCAGGAGCCAGCTATTGTCTTTTTGTGGTTTCTTGTTATCTGAGACTTTCTGGCTCTGGGAGGCTGTCTGAAGGTGTAAGTGTGGGTCACGGGTCACCATGGTGTGACCATCATGCAGCCAGTTCAAAGAACCTTGCATTCTTGCTTTTTTATATTAATAATATAAAGGAAAAAAGTAAAAACTAGAAAAATTGGGAGGGTAGTGAAATTTTGTGGATGGTACAGAGGGGTGATGGGCGACGTTTCTCACGGCTTCTTCAAGCAAGATTGGGGGCGGCGAGGAAACCTAAAAATGGGAAAGAATTTATACTGCCGAGAGATTTTTGGGGCAAAGGTGGATATTGTGGTGTTGTTAAAAGGAGCATTTGTCATATTGACTGATTGGTTATATCTTAGATAAGATTTTGTAGAAATTGAGAGATTACTCAGAAAAGGCAAGGCCCCAATAGGAGGAGACAAATGGGTATAAGGGTGCCTGCTAATGGAAGGAGCCATGATACCCAGTTAGAATAATTATTTGCCTGATTAGCAAGCTTTAGGGCCCTGTCTTTAAGTCTTTTGAGGGTGTCATATACAAGGCCAAATTAGCTTAGATAAAAGCAGCATTTTTTATTTGGGAGTAGGCAGAGTCCTCCTTTCTTAGCAGGCAATAGAGGCCCCGGCAATTGTGGACAGCTGCAGTCAGGGAATTAACTTGGGCTTGGAGAACAGATAGTGTTTTAGTTATGTCTGAAATGCTATCGGAGAAATCATTAGAGAGACTGCAGGATGTGGTGATGGAGGTAGTAACGCCTGCTACACCTATCCCAGTTGCAGCAGTGGAGACTCCTCATCCTACAAGTAAGGGGATTAATGGAATTACTTTTTTTGTCATGTAGGCATTACGGGGGGACAGGGAAGGGTTTATTTCCATTGGCAAACTGGATTTTGGGAGTATGGAAAATTAAGGTTTTGGGTAGTTTGGCTAATGAAGGCTGGTCCATTGTCATATTGTATAGAAGTAGGAAGTCCAAATCGGGCGATTGTATCAGGAGAGAAAACTGTGGTAACTTTTTCGGACCCTGTAGGAAAGGCTTCAACCCATCCGGTAAAGGTGTCAATCCAGACTAGAACGTATTTGTGGATACGGGGCATATGAGTAAAATCTATTTGCTAGCCTTGTGTGGCGGTAAATCCCCTGGCTTGATGTGTAGGAAAAGGAGGGGGTTAAGGAAGCCTTGGGGAGTAGTATAGTGGCAGATCGAATATTGGGATGTGATTGTTTTCAGGATGGATTTGCATGATGGAAAAGAAACCAGGGGTTCTAAAAGACAGCTAGGGGCTTGTATTTTACATGGAAGTGGTCATGAAAGGATGTGAGGATAGAGTGAGCTTGTGAAGCAGGGAGGAGGAACTTCCTGTGGTATGAGAACCATTTGCTTTGTGTAGGAAGTGACTGGTAAAGCGAGTTTCCAGAGGAAGAATGAGATGGATGAGAAGGAAAAACATTGGCCTTGTGAGGGAGATACTGGGGTGTCCGCTGCTGCTTTGGCTGTGTTGTCAGCTAAGGCTATGCATTTCCTTGGGCAACAGGATCTGACTGGTTTTGGTGTCCTCTGCAGTGGATAACCCCAGCCTTGGCTGGGAGGAGAGCAGCCTTAAGGAGGGCCTTTATTAAGGAGGCATTGATAAGACCCCTGTGTGATGAGAAAACCTTTCTGCCCATATGGAAGCATGGTGGTGTAGGTTGTGGAAGGCATATTTAGAGTCAGTACAGATATTAACATGTAGTCCTTTGGCAAGAGTAAGAGCACGGGTTAAAGCAATTAGTTCAGCTTGCCGAGAAGTGGTGGAGGGGAGGGAGTGTGGCAGCCTCAATGACAGATGAGTGGGATACAACAGCATTGCCAGCTTTGGCCGGTGCCAACCGATTGGGCTTTGAAGAGCTGCCATCAATAAACCATGTGTGGTCCGGGTCTGGGATTGGGAAGAAGGAAATATGGGGAAAGGGGGAGGATGCTGTGTTGATTAGTGAGATGCAGTTGTGCAGATTATGGTTTGTGTCAGGTGTTAAGTGAGAGGTTGGGTCGAAGTCCGGTCCAAGAGCAACAGTTACTGTGGGGGTTTCAATAAACAGTGCCTCAAGCTAGAGAATGTGAGGGGCTGAAAGTAAGTGTGTGAGGTGTGAAGAGGAAGCTAAACCTTGGAGGTTGTGAGAGCTCTGGAGGGTAAGTGGGGCATAGCCTGTAATTTTAAGGGATTCTAGGAGTATTACAGCGGCAGCAGCTGTGGCATGTAAGCATGATGGCCAGCCTAGGACCGTGAGGTTAAGTTGTTTTGACAAGAAGGTCGTGGGCCTGGCTTTTGGGTAAGAACTCTGACTACACAGCCTTTCACTTCTGCTATGTGAAGGGAGAAGGGTTGGGAGGACTTGGGGAGTGCTCGTATAGGGCCTGTTTCTAAGGCCTTCTTTAGAGAATGAAAGGAAGAATGGGGGAAGGATTTGGGGTTTATGGGGTTAGCTGTTTCCTTTTGTCAGTTTATAAAGTGGTTTGGTTATGGGGTAAAACCTGGTATCCAGAGGTGAAAGCATCCTGCAACGCCTAGGAAGGAGGAAGCTGTTGATGAGTTGGGGGATTGGGGTTTGTGAGACTAACCGGACACCCGTGGGCAGGAAGAGTGTGTGTGTTAACGGAGGATCATGCCGAGATAGGTCACGGAAGGGGTGGAAATTTGAGCTTTAGAAGGAGATACTTGGTATCCTTTAGAAGTTGAAGGAGTAGGCGGGTGGCCTGTTGAAAGAATTTATAAGAGGGGCTGCAAAGGAGGAGACTGTTGATGTATGAGGTAGGAAGTGAAAGGGTGAAAGGAGAGTCAGTTGCAGGTGAGGGCTTGGCTATATTAATGAGGGCTATCTCGGAAACCTTTGGGAAGAACGGTCCAGGTCAACTGCTGGGACTGGTGGGTGTCGGGGTCAGTCCAAGTAATGGCAAAAAGGGGTTGGGAAGAGGGGTGCAAAGGGATAGGAAAGAAGGCATCTTTGAGGTCCAGGATGGAATGATGGGTGGTAGTAGGGGGTATGGAGGATGAGAGTATGGGGTTTGGCACCATGGGATGGATGGGGAGCACTCTGGTTAATAAGGCTAAGGTCTTGGACTACCCTGTAGGACTTGTCCAGTTTTTGGATGGGCAGGATGGGGGTGTTGTAGGGAGAGTTAGTGGGAGCTAAAAGGCCATGTTGTAGTAAGCGAGCAGCACAGGCTTTAGGCCTTTTAAGGCTTGTGCTGGGATGCGGTCATGGCGCTGGGTGGGATAAGGGTGGTTAGGTTTTAAGGGGATGAGGACGGGTGAGTGACTTGTAGCAATGGATGGGAGGTGGTGTCCCGCACCCTAGGGTTCAGGTAGGGGACATAAGGGGAGCCACTGAAGGAGGTACGGGTCTGGGGAAGAGGGCCGCAATGAGGTGTGGCTATAGCCAAGGAGTAGTCAAGGAGGCAATTTTGCTGGGATATCTCGGCCTAACAGGGGCGCTGGACAAGTGGGGATGATTAGAAAGGGATGTGGAAAGGAGTGCTGGCCTAATTGACACCAGACTTGGGGAGTTGTGAGAGGCCTGGAGGCCTTGCCGTCAGTTCCCACAACAGTTATGGAGGCCAAGGAGACAAAGGCAGTGTGGAGTGGGTGGCCCCTGTGTTGATTAAGAAGGGGAAGGATTTACCCTCCACCTTGAGTTACCCAAAGCTCAGCATCCTCTGAGATACTTGGGCAGCATCAGTCTTAGCTGCCAAGTCGAGGAGATCTGGGAAGGATTCAGTCTGGGAGCTTTGGGTTGGAGCTTCAGGAGCTCTGGGAGCAGCGACTTAAGTTGGACAGTGTGACTTTCAGTGGGGGCCCTGCCTAGTTGGGGCAGGGCTTAGTAGGAATCCTGGGCTGTGGGCATTCCTCTGCCCAGTGGCCAAAGTTTCCAACACGAAGCAAGGTCCAGGAGGAGCGTCTGGAGGCCACAGTCGGGGCGCTCTGAAGTCTTTGTGAGCCCACAGTGTGGCTGGGGTTTGTCTTACAGCAGAGGTAAGCATCTGCAATTCTGAGATGCGCTGCAGCCGGGCAGCTGCTTCCCTATTACTGAACACCTGGAAGGCAAGGTTAATTCCTGTTGTGGGGTTTGAGGGCCTGATTTTAATTTCTGTAGCTTTTTTGTAATGTCAGGGGCTGATAAAATGCAGATTAAGCGTTCTTCAGGGGTGAGAGTAGAAGTAAGGATGACATTTAAATTGCTCCAGGTGAGATTAAAGGACTGGGTTAAGTATTGGAACTCTTGTATATATTTAGTAGGATCTGATGAAAAAGCCTAACCGTTGGCCGATTTGGGAAAGGTTAGATAAAGAGAAAGGAACGTGCACCCAAACTATGCCTTAGGCTCCAGTCACCTCTTGAAGGGGGAATTGTTGGGCAGGGGCAGAAGAGTTAGCTGCGGGACTGAACTATCAGCTGGACCAGGTATGAGGTGGGGAGGAGACAGGAGGGGCATAAAAGGAGGTGAGTTGTGGGCAGAGGAAGTGGGAGGCTCCAGGTGAGGGGTTAGGGCCTGGATTGGGGTGTGGTTCGCATAGGCAGGGAGAAGAAAGGTCAGAAGGGTCGATGGACCAAGGAAGATACTGGGTTGCTGGCAGAGGCAGGAAGGGTGGATGGAAGGGAGAAGGAAAATTTGGGATGGGTTGCTTTGAGAGCAGAGATTAAGGAGGGATTGGAGTGTGAAAAAAAAAAAATGCCTGGATGTCCGGCACCTCAGACCATTTGCCCATTCGTTGACAAAAACTGTCTAGGTCTGGCAGAACGGAGAAATTGAAAATGCCATTTTCTGGCCATTTGGAACCATTGTCTTACTTGTATTCAGGCCAGGCCGTATTACAGAGAAAAATGAGACGTTTAAGTTTCAGATCAGGCGACGGTCGAAATTTTAGGTTTTTTAGGACACAGGCTAGAGGTGAAGACTGAGGAATAGAGGGCGGAGTTTTGCCCATAGTGAAGGCAGGAAGTTTTAAGGAGAGAAGTAGAGATGAGGGAGGAGAACGAGAGCAGCTTGTCCATGAGTCCTGGGCTGTAACATGGGTGCATGGTCAAGGCAGGCATCCCCACGATTGACCAAACACCAAGGGAAGGCTGTCTTCCTGAGTCGATGACCAACGTTGGAGTTTTTGAGTGCACGGATAAGGAGGGTCCCTTTGTCTCTGGTTAGAAGGATTTAAAGGAAAAGAGGGAGTGACTTGTCTCCTTTACTTAGAAGAAGGATTTAAAGGAAGAACAAGAAAGGGAGAGAGTTATCTCCTTTTTCTCTAGGAGGATTTAAAGGGAAAGAGAAAGGGAGAGATGCTTACCTGATCTGAAGGTGGCGAGAGGGGTGTCAGGCTAGTCTTATGCATTGAGGTCACAGGTGGGTCTCTTCATAGAGGAAGAGTGGGGACAGAGGGTTGGTTTCCCAAAGGAGTACGCCGTCCCAGATTTCAGCACCAAATGTTAAGTGTGTTCTGAATGAAAAGACCACCTAAACAGGCTTTGTGTGAGCAAGAGGGCTATTTATTCACCCGAGTACGGGCAGGCTGAGTCCGAAAAGAGTCAGCAGAGGGCAGTGGAAAGTTACAGTTCAAGGCAGTTTTTTCAAGCTGGGGGAGGAAGGTGTTGCAAGGTTGGCTTATCAGTTGAGGCAGAAGCAATGGTCGCATGTCGCAAGGTTGGTTAATCAGGCACCGTAGGAGCTAGCTATTCTCCTTTTGCGGTTGTTATCAGACTTTCTGGCTCCAGGAGGCCATCTGGAGGTGTACGTGCGGGTCGCAGGGGTCACCATGCTGTGGCCAATGGTGCTGCAGTCAGTTCAAAGCCTTGCAACGAGGACACATTATTCTCCATGCAGGTGGGGAGAAGAGGAGCCTGTGCTTGGATGGCAGACAGGCTCCCAGAAATGAGGACGAGCTGCACCCAGTGTCCGAGCTTCTCCGGCTGTCCCCCCTCACTGAGGGGGCCCCTCGTACCCGGGAAGAGATGCAGGACTTGATCCATGCACCATTACCCTTGACTTGGAAACGCTCAAGCCTGGGTGGCGAGGAGCAGGGGTCCTCCGAGGAGCTGAGGCAGCGGGAGGTGGCTGAGCCCCTGCTGGGGCGGGTGCTGCCCAAGAGTGAAGCAGGCCTGTCCTGGAACTTTGGGCCTTTGTCCAAACCCCGGCGGGAACTGCGACGAGCCAGCCCAGGAATGATTGACGTCCGGAAAAACCCCTTGTAGTCCTTGGGGCAGACCCTGCCTTGGAGGGAGACTCCGATCCTACCGAAAGGGGCAGCTGCCTGATTTGCTTCTGTGAAGGACGGTCCTTACTGCACACTCTAAATCGAGGCCCTCATCTCTACACTCGTTGGGATTAACAAATTTGGGCCATAGCCTGAAAGAACTGGACTCACGTTTCAGAAAGATGCAAATTCCTGCCACGTAATTCCTTGAAACTGAGGCACCCAATTGCCGTCTTGTGACTTGCTTGAGTCTCAGGACAATCCTGGTTTCAGGTGTAAACAGATGTGCCTGGGGTTCAGCCAAGAATTGTCACAAAGGGTCGGTGGCCACCAGGTTGTGGTTTAAATGGTTTTATGTGTATAGGGGAAACTGGGAGACTTATGTTTTTAGGATCTTAAAAAACCATTTAATAAAATCTCTGAAGGGAGAAATGGGAAGGGGAGAAATGGGAGACAGTAAGAGCAATCAGATTTGGGAGCTCAACACGCTTGAAGGCTTTCTGGAGAACAGACAATTCGGAGTCAGCCCTCAGCATTAGCCAGGACCTGGTGGCAGGCTGGTCTGAGGGGCACTCCCGGTGGAAACAGTGAGCCAGGGGAGGTCTTTTCTCCAGGAACGGGCAAGGCCTGTGCCATGAACTGGCTGACTCTTGGAAATGTGGCTGCTGTAGAAGCCACTTGAGCTGGACCATGGTCACAGTTCACCTCAGGCCCAACATTCAACAAAAACGTACTGAGTGCTTAGTTGCTAGAGGTGATTTTATGGTTACATAGCGAAGGCAAAAATGGCTTCTGCGGCCCAATGCACTCGAGTTTCGCATATGCGGCTTCAGTTTACAAAGTGCTGCCTGTGCTGCAGCCCAGCCTTACCCCAGGCAGGGCTCCTTTCTCCATGGCGTGAGGCAGAGTGGCCTCCTGATTTGCCAAGGTCATAGTTGGGGTGGGGCTACATACAATGGGATCCCTTGTCTGGCTTCCTGATTCCCAGGCTGCCTGAGTTCTAGCACCAGCTACATTGCCATCCACCTCCTGCAACCTCCCCAACAAGAGTCAGGGCCAGGAGATGGACCGGATCCATGAGGGGAATTAGAAAACCTATTGTAATGGCAGTCTGAACGCTGACCATGGCAAAAGAGGCTTGGGACCAGGCCCCCAGCTTTTTTATGCCCATAGAGTCCTAGCTGACTCCTTTACCTTTTGGGCTCGGTAGTGTTTATGGTTACAAGTCCTCCAGCCAGGGTCCCATGAGCTTCTTCCGTGTGTACGTTCTGCTGATGGGGCGCCTCCTGGAGAACGCGCGACTGAAGGGAGAGTCTTCGGCAGTGGAGGGAAATATGTCTACATCCTCATCTAGAACAAGGCAGAAAGGCTTAGCATGCAGGAGTCGCTGAGGACCGAACCAAAGAAATGGGCTTAAATCGCAGAGGGTACATACAATAACAGACTTTAAGAAAATCATCACTGCTTGGAGGTTCGCTCATTTTTCAGAGATGGCACCTACACTTTTTAGAAGGCCCCTGCCCTTAACAGCTTGCACTGTGCTGGCAGTAAGCAGCAGCTCTGAAAATGCAGTGTCTATGGTTGAATTCCCTCAGGTTAATCTCTGTACATTTTTCCAGGTCTCAGATCGTGGGTCTTGCATGATTTACGTCACAGTCTTGAGGGAACGGAACCACCGAAAGCCCCCATCTCCTGCATTCCCCCTTGGATTCTAGCAGCAGAAAGCAACATTGCTAACCAGGAACAGTTAACAGGCCAAATCCTGTTCTCTTGGGAACAGGATTTGGAAGGGGAAGGCTGATTACGGCTAGAGTCAATACTGTGTCCCAACACATGTACAAAACGTGGGGATAAACCCACTGTGGAGAACAGGGTATAAACAGGCCTATCCCTCGTGCTACTCAGAACACCTTCCTATTCAGATTCTTATACTACAGATGAGCAGTATGTTGCAGGAAACTTACGACTGTCACTATCTTCAGAAGGACCAAAGCATTATAGTGGCATTTTGAGGGGTTTCTGTTCACAGGCACACAAGTTCTAATGTGGAATTTCTCTGGGAAGGGCACACGACACTAGGCACAAAGTTGCCTATCCCACACTCAGCATTCTCCCAGGGCTCCTCCAGAATTTAGCTGCCTGATAACCCTGGTGAATTCAGGGAGTCTCTCTCCCTTAGGAAAGGATCCTAGACCATCAACAAACATTACCTCTGGGGTCTTGGCTCTGAGAGGAAGGTGTTTTCCCCTGGAACAGCAGTGGAGACTGGGTCAGAGTCTGGAGGGCACTGGCAGAGAGGCAGCTCCTCAGGGCACAGCCGGGAGGTGGGGTGGAGCCTAAAGAGATCCCACATGGTCAAAGCAGCACCCCCAGACCCCCAACCAGGAAGCCCAGGACTCCCTGCCAAGCATCCTGCCCAAAGAAACCCTGTGGCAAGTGGGTTTCAAAAACAAACTCACCAGAAACAAACACCTCGTCATCTCCCGTGGAGGGTAGCTGCTGTGCACTCTGACTTGGAGACCTCTCTTTACTCATATTGACTTGTGAATCTTCTCTCAGATTACAGATCCTTTTGGCTCCATGGTCATCTTCCTTGGCCAACAGGACTCTCTTCCTGGAACTCAACCCAAACTGTCCCCAGGAGGAGGCTTCCTCGGCCTTAGGCACGCTATTCCTGGGAGGTGACTGGTCTGGCAGCTGGCACACTCCCTCGAGCTCGAAATCCTCCAAGATGGGCATCTGGTGGACGCTGAGTTCAAGGCCTTGCTCCTTGCCCTCTGGCTCCAGCAGTGACAGGCTCCCAGGAAGGTCTGCTCCAACCTCGCCCCTCCCAGAAGAGGACCCAGTGCTGCAGCCCCCTGCTCTCTTCCTCCTGGGCCAGTCTTTAATTATGTCTGGAGTTGTCTTCCCACTGTGCTTGGGAGATGGTGTCCAGGGAACCCCATCTGTTTGAAATGGAGAAGGGGTGCTAGAAGGGCCGTGGGTGGGGGTACAGGCCTGGCAGATGTAGGTTTGCCCCCCGCTCTTGCCAGGTGTGCTGTGGGAGAGGTGGAGGCAGGGGTGTGACACATAGGTGGGTTCAGGTTTGCCTGAGGACCTGCTGGCCCTGGGCATGCTGAGAACAGGGAGAACACTCTCCTCTCCCAAAGAGCTCTCCTCCTTACTGAGGGGCTCAGCCTCTAACACAGAGCTGGGGTCTATCTTTTTAATGCGAAGTTTGGGAAGGCCAGAAGCTTGCATCTGCAGCTCAACCTCATAGGTCTGTGGGCTGGCAGAGGCTGTGGAATGCCAATCTGACACCGGCAGGTTGTCTAGCTGTGCCAAAGCCTGGCACTGCCTTCTGTCCGTGGTACAGTCGCAGGAAGGCAGCAGAGGAGAGCCGGGCCCACAGGAAGGAGGAGATGGGGGAATCCCAGAGCGAGGCAGAGAAGACTTCTCAGCATCTGCTGTCCTTAGCCCCTTAGCCTCTTCCACTGATGAGACGTTACTTTTCAGGTTACCCCTGTGATGATGTTCGGCTTCACTGAGGAGAGTGAGATGCTCTGTGTCGCTTGTAATGAGCAAAGGAGAGGATGCATGCCAGTCACTCCTGAGACCAGGGCCTGGGTAGCTCCGTCTTTCAGGAGGAGACTGAGGAGAGAGGTTCAGTTGCTTCTGGTCATCTCTAGAGTCTGTGGTGGCAGCTGGGCTGTCAGCTGTGCCAACCCCAGGAGTAGCAGAGGCATCGGGCTGATGCTCCAGGATGCTCCTTCTGGGATCAGAGGTCTTTCTACACCATTTCCCAGCTTTACAAGGGGGCAGAGGAGGGATGGTGTCCAATGTAGGGCTCTGTGAGAGTCTGGGGGGCGTTGAGGGAACAGGGCAGGAGAGAGATGGAGCTACACTGGGTGACATCTGGGGCTCTTTCCCATCCAGTTCTCCTGGGGAAGGAGATGCTGTTTTAGATTTCCCAAATGGACTCTTCTTCAAAATAGCACATAAAGGAGAGGTAAATAGTTTCTTTGGTGTAACAGGTGGGGAAGAAGTCATAGTTGAATTCCCTGGTCTTTTTGGGGTTTTGATAGCTTTATTCTCCAGTTTCTGGGCTGGTTCCTCTGCAAAAGCAGCTCTGGGGACACAGGGCTGTTGATGTGTTTCATTCTGAGGTGTGCCCATGAAGGCTGCTGCTCTCGGGGGTGTTCTGAGAGGGTCTCTGAAGGGAGTGAGACACTCTCTCCTGGGCTGGGTCGTCACTGAAATTGGGGATGCTGGACAGGAGAGGCTTTCTGGACTGGAATCCAATGAATGTGGCCAAGTACAATTTGGTGACAACCGAGGCGGCTGAGTTCCTTGCCTCTTAGGAGTTCTTGGAGTCTTTGTTTCAAGAAAGGTGCCTTCTCCTGCCTGGGTGCATCGTTTTTGAGGAGTGATTTTTGAATCCAATGGTGACTCACAGATGTGTGAGGAGGAGTCTTTTAAGGACTCCTTTAAAGTTGCCTGCTTTGTAGGGGTCATTTTTGCAGGGGACTTCTGCGGCCTTTCTGGAATATACGATGGAGTTTGTGGTGTAGGAGAGAAACTTCTTGGTGAAGTTTGAGCAAAGCTCAGAGATTTCTGGTGACTCTTCTTGGGAGTCTGAAAAGAGAAATGCTTATTTCAACTCATGATCTCTGAAGTATTTTAGTAATCTCTAAGACCAAATGGGAGATTTATAGTCAGCCAAAAGCATGATCTAAAGATGGAAATCTCAAATAGTGACCCGTTTCCCTCTCCAATATGTGACTCAGATTTTATTTGTCCACTTTTTCTAGGACCAAACACTATCCGAGTTTCATTTGTCCTAAGAACAAATAGTGTGAATCATCTACATATTGCTAAACCATTCTTTTTGCCTCTAATGGAATCATTCTACCACTGCAGCTATTCTCAAGCTCTTCCTTCTCTTCAAATGAGGCAGCTATTTCAAATCTTTGCCCAAGGCAGCCTCCAGGAGCCACCTCATCTGCTGCTCACCCTCATTCAACATGAGGAAGTGAAATGCGGCAGCTGTGCAGGACAGCACCCAGCCTGATGATGCTGGGACGGAGTGGGGAGGGGTGAGAGCTGAGGCCAGAGGGACCAGACCCTGGAGGACCCTGCCTGCCAGCGGGAGGACACTGATCTTGGTCATGCAGATCTATGGTTTTCAAAACTTCTTCCAGAGCTCCATGTCCTTCCCAACCTCCAAGAAATTTACTGGGTTTCTAGACAAAGGTGATTATTTTTGAAGGCAAGAGTTCCATTTAGGAAAAGATAAAAAAAAAATTGCTTTAGCAGACAGGGAGTCTATAGAGCTTTAAGCAAAGTGAACATTTTAAGCAAACAGAGGAATATTTCAGAAAGATCGCCCTGACCTCTGGGTGGAGGATTTCCCTTTGAGAGGGAAAAGCCTGTTGAAGTATTCTAGGTAGACCTAAACTGGGGTAGGAATTGTAGGGAGGGAGAAGAGAGGGTGGGTACAAGAGTCAGTTTGTAGGACGGGCAGATGACTTGAGGTCAGGAGTTTGAGCAGCCTGGCCAACATGGCAAAACCCCATCTTTATTAAAGTACAAAAATTAGCTGGGCATTGTGGTAGATGCCTGTAATCCCAGCTACTTGGGAGGCTAAGGCAGGGGAATCACTTGAACTGGGAGACAGAGGTTGCAGTGAGCCCAGATTTCGCCACTGCACTCCAGCCTGTGCAAAAGAGTGAGACTCTGTCTAAAAAAAAAGTCTGTTTGTAAATAAAATGGGCAGGACTCGACTGAATGGCTATGGCTGGGGAGACGGCGAAGGACTCCCAGGTTTCTAATGGTGGTGACTGGATCGAGTAAGCAATCAAATGGAAAAGATGAGTGTCAGACTCCAGAAAGACATCCGTGTAGTATATAATATAAACGGTAGATGAAACCAAGAGAACAAATGAGATCATCTCTATCTCCTCCCCTACCGTGGCTTCAGTCAAACCTGCTGCTTCAAGTTCCCATATGTCTAATAATCATTCATATGGCTCCACCCAATCACCTCAAATCTAGAGATCACCCGCTTTCTCTTCCCTAATGGACTCGAGTTCCTTGGCTGTGTCTCTGTGTTCCAGGAGATTGTTCTATTTCAAACGTCACAGAAAATTTATACCTGGTAAGCTGCAGGTATCTGCAAACCCAGTGTGCTGCTTGAACGACTTTTCATTCGAGCTGAACCCTTTTCTGAGGGGCTGATCATCTCAGACACTGCCCCGAAAAGAAGACTCTTAGGAGATTGAATACTTTCGACTGGAGAAGTTTCTCTTTGGTCTGCAAGTCAGAAACAGCAACAACATTTAATTCTTTCTCAACTCCTGTTCATCCAGTACTATAAAAACAGCCAGTTCTATTAAGAAGGCAATAATTTTTTAGAGCAACTCGGGGAAAAATCCCACCTAATTATGGCAGCAACTACAATAACTGCTGCCTCTTTAAATTTTAGTAAGACTTCATATTCAGCCCAGCTCCTATGTTAGAAAATGTAGGCAACTGAAATAATTTAATTTGTAAATTTAAATATAAAAACACGTATCTGGCTGGTGGCTCATACTTGCAATCCCAGCACTTTGGGAGGCTGAGGCAGGTGGATCACTTGAGCCCAGAAGATCGAGACCAGCCTAGGCAACATGGTGAAACCCATCTTTACTAAAAACAGAAAAAATGGCTGAGCGTGGTGGCTCACACCTGTAATCCCAGCACTTTGGGAGGCCGAGGCAGGTGGATCACAAGGTCAGGGGTTCAAAACCAGCATGGCCGAAATAGTGAAATCCGTCTCTACTAAAAATACAAAAATTAGCCAGGTGTGGTGGCACGCACCTGTAATTCCAGCTACTTGGGAGGCTGAGGCAGGAAAATCACTTGAACCTGGGAGGTGGAGGTTGCAGTGAGCCAAGATCATGCCACTGCACAACACAGCAAGACTCCATCTCAAAAAAAAAAAAAAAAACCACCAAAAAAACCACAAAAAATTAGATGGGTGTGGTGGTACATGCCTGCAATCCCAGCTACCTGGGAGGCTAAGGTGGGAGGATCACCTGAGCCTAGGAGGTTGAGGCTACAGTGAGCTGTGTTTGCACCACTGAACTCCAGGCTTGGGCAACAGAGTGAGACCTTTTCTCAAAAAAAGATAAAATAATAAATACACATCTATTATCAACCTAACCACGGACAGAAGAATGAAGAATATAAACACAGATATCACCTTCTACCTAAGATACTGACTGACGTGTAGGATCTGTTCATATGGGAAATTATGGGTAGCTTCCTCTTGTATGAATGAGCTCCCTATAACAGTAGCATGGATGACTAGCTGTAGAAGTCTGAGGGATGACTGAGTATAAAGGCCATGGACTGTTCATCTAGTCATTGCCCTGAACCTCAACTATACATCCCTATCCTAATTCCAATGTCAAGAAAGAAGATGTCAAATGTTATGCTGCTTTTCCCCAAAAAGACTTCCCACCAAATCAGCATGGACTTGTGAAGGCATAGGGGCCCGTATGTTACCTGACTTATCTTCCTGGAATGAGTGGACTCTTTGCACACTTCGAGATTTCGGCTGAGACATAGAATAGAAGGAAGCAGAATGTGTCCTGTTAAATGACAACTGCTTGATTCGAGGACTTCGTCTCAAGCATATTTCTGTAAAATCAGAACCACAGTAAGTAACCAAAGAGAACTACAAGCTTGACATTTTCCCATGTTGTCTAACATGGGCAAAATTTATATAATACCATATATAAGATGCAAATTCAACAAGCTATTGGCTTTAAGAGACTTCTGAAGTGTCTCTTAAAAAACTAAGAGGGGTTTGATATATGGTCCCAACAAGGTATTAAAAAAACACTGACCCATTAGACTTATCACCTTCAGAAGTCTCATTCACTGCCACCTTAAGAATGGTGTGGCTGGGCGCAGTGGCTCACGCTTGTAATCCCAGCAAGTTGGGAGGCCAAGGCGGGTGGATCATGAGGTCAGGAGTTTGAGACCAGCCTGGCCAACATGGTGAAACCCCATCTCTACTAAAAACACAAAAATACTGAGCTGCATTGTGGACTCAGAGCCAGCACAATTTCTGTAAAATATCTTAGGATATGCCAAGTAACAATACATGCAGAAAGGTTTTCATAGAAGCTGGGTAGATTCCATCAAAAACAAAAAGAGGTAACACTCACCATTTCCTTTTTCAGGGGACTCCTCAACAACACCAATATCAGGACCAGGATCAGAGGACCTTGAGGAACCACACGCACAAGGATTATTCGATATCACCTGTAATTCACACTCATTAAAGAGAGAAGCAGCTTCTCATTTCACAAGATCGCAGGGTCTGATAACACCAGTGCTGGTAAGCACTCTCATACATGATTATTGTTCAAGAGGGAGGCCAGCCATGGTGGCTCCTGCCTATAATCCCAGCACTTTGGGAGGCTGAGGCGGGCAGATCACTTGAAGTCAGGAGTTCAAAACCAGCCTGGCCAACATAGTGAAACCCTGTCTCTACTAAAAACACAAAAATTAGCTCGTGTGATGGTACATGCCTGTAGTCCCAGCTACTCAGGAGGCTGAGGCAGGAGAACTGCTTGAAACCAGGAGGTGGAGGTTGTAGTGAGCAGAGATCACACCACTGCACTCCAGCCTGGCGACAGAGTGAGACTCCATCTCAAAAAAGAAAAAAAAATTATCTGGGTGCAGTGGCATACACCTGTAGTCCCAACTACTCAAGAGGCAGCTTGCAGTGGGCTGAGATTGTGTCACTGGACTCCAGCCTGGGCAACAGAGTGAGACTCTGACTCAAAAAAAAAAAAAAAAAAAAGTGAGATGGTTAGAATATGTGGTTTTTTTTTTTTTTTTTTGAAAGCAATTTTACAACATCAGAATTACAAATTCCATTCATGTATTAAAAAAATTATAGCAAAGTATCAGACTATCACAGTAATGAGTAGCAACATTCAAGTTTCTGTTGAGGAGCCTTCATTTCAGCCAATGTGTCAAAGACTTTGTAGAAAAATTAATTGAAAATATATATGCCTCTGACCCACCAATTTTACTTTCTGCAATTTAACTTATAAACTTCACAAGTATGTAAAATCCATATACAAATAATGTCAGGATAGATTCTTAACAAGAAGTAGGTGTGCTTCTATTACCCTTGAAATTGAGCTAAAATACTGTGACATTATCTATAAAATGAGCAGAAGATAACTCTGAAAGGCAGAGGCAGGCTGGCTGGGGACCTTGAGACCTGAGGAGGGCAGTGAGCTCCCTGTTTTCTGACTGCTGCCTACACTCCCAGGTTGGGTGCCGGAGAAGCTGACAACCCAGATATACCAGGAGCAGAAATGCCCTAAGAAAGGAGAGCTCTCAAGCCAAAAAACCAGGAAAGGGCAGCAAAGCAAGACAGAAAACGTTCAGACAATAACCGCCCTATTCCAACCAATCGCCGCAGAAGAAAACTGCAGCCCCACCCACAGCTCTGTTAGCAAAGGCCGAGTTGGGATCACAGACTTCCACCTTCCCCATGTTAACAGATGAATGGATTTAAAAACGGTGGAGTATCCATTCCATGGAATAGTTCTCAGCAAAAAAAAAAAAGAATGAATTGCCGCATGCAACATGTATCAATCTCAAAATAATTGAGGCCAGACAAGTGTACATTTTATATGATTCTCCTGATCCCATGGAGAGTTTATAGAATGCTCTTGGTTTAAAGCAACAGAGTTAAGATTTAAGTCAGGAAGATAAAGAGAAGGCAAGTAGTGGCCCACAGGTCACTTTGAGGAGGTGTGGGTGTGAACAAGCCTGGACGGGGATGTCACTCACCTGCCCTTGATTTGTCTATGCAGCAGCCTTTTGGAGATCTGCTTATGCACTGGAGTCTCGGCCACACTCTTCGTCAGCAGTTTGTGATAACCTAAAATGTAAAAACAGCTTAAATCATAAATGTCATTTAACCTCATCAAGAAGTAGCAATAAGGGTAAGGGAGCAGTTTGAACTTCTGTATGGCTTATTACCTAGCTGGAGAGGATCTTAATGGTCTTTGGGCTAAGTTCTGTGCTTACCGGACTCCACTCAACATGACTGAACAGTGTGTCAGCACTATTAGAGATTAAAAAATGACATAAAACAATGTAAATATAGGCTGGGCATGGTGGCTCACCCCTGTAATCCCAGAATTTGGGAGGCTAAGGAGGGTGGATCACTTGAGGTCAGGAGTTCAAGACAAGCCTGGTCAACATAGTGAAACCCCATCTCTATTAAATGTACAAAAATTAGCCAGGTGTGGTGGTGAGTGCCTCTAAGTCCAGCTACTTGGGAGGCTGAGGTAGGAAAATTGCTTGAACCCAGGAGGCAGAGGTTGCAGCAAGCAAAGATCATGCCACTGCACTCCAGTCTGGGTGACAGAGGAAGACTCCATCTCAAAAAACAACAAAAAAGGCAATTTAAATATATAATTTAATAAGCACTCCTGAAAAAGTAAAAACTGCTCACTTGTTAAGACTAACATCTAGTTGGTAATTCTAGTATTTATGATTAAATGAAATACATAAAAATGCTGATATGCCACATAAATGTTAATTATTAAGGTAAACCTAGGTGGCACAAAATTTCTCAGTAGAATAGGCAGCCAAGCTACTTATGGGAGGACTGATTGAAAGTGAGCTTAAAATTACTAGAAAAACGGAGTGATGCCAGTAAGAGTGGTGATGTAAGGATCTCTTAACACTCTCCTCCGTAAAGGAACAGAGATCACTGGGAAAAATGGTCAAAAATCAACTTTTCCAGAACTCTGGACATTAACTAAAGTTTTGCAACCATCTAAAGAGTATTTGTTAAAGAAAAATGGCTGAATCTCAGGAAGCTTTAACTTGCCTTGGCCCCCACCCCTTTCCCCAGCCCTAGGGTAGCTTTAAAAATCAACAGCCCATAATCACAGTGAAAACCAAGAGCCAGCAGCCTCTGGGCAGGGCAGAATGGGTCTGGAGCTCCTCGAAAGCTCCATTTTCAGATCACTGTCATCCATTAACTTGTCTGGCAGCTCCCTGGAGAATCCTGGTCAAACCTAGGCTTGTCTGAGAACTCATCCGGTGTAAAACACCTTTTTCCCTGACAGCATTTACTGAAAACCTTCAGCAGCAACTGTTAAATGTCCCAGCTGCCTGAGGCAGTGTTAACATTTGGTGCAATAACAAGCTGACCAAAAGTTTAACTGGGAAAACTGGGGAATAAGACAATATAGGGGACTTTGCAAACCTCTGACACATTCTTAGGCATCCAAAAGTCCACACGCGTGTAGTACTGTGCAGGTGCCAAAGATAGACTTGAGAAGCCTTTAAGCTGCCACCTACGGCTAACCTTGAGGCTCTGGCAAAACAGAAAGTGAAGTGGAATTCTAAACTGCCTGGCTGAGTACTGAAGGCATGACCCAACACACACAGAGCCCCTCAGCAGGGGCTATGAAACATGGGTTCCAGGCATTTAAGGAAATCTCTGTCCAGTCATTAGCTGATCACTAAGACAACTGAGCAGAGGTTTCAGTGGCCACATGTGACAAAGAATACAAAATTTCAAGAATTAGTTTAGAAAAGTCACCAAACAAAAACAGTAACAAATCCTGGCAGGGGTAGGGTGGGTCTGATTGTTACAGCTGCCTCATTATGTTGTTTAAATTGTCTATGCTGGATGCAGTGGCTCATGCCTGTAATCCCGACACTTTGGGAGGCTGAAGCAGGCAGATTGCTTGAGTCTAGGAGTTGAAGACCACCCTGGCTAAAGTGGTGAAACCCCATCTTTACAAAAAAAAAAAAATACAAAAATTAGCCAGGAGTGGTGGGGCATGCTTGTAGTCCAGTTAGCTACTTGGGAGGCCCAGGTGGATGGGAGGATTGCTTAAGCCTGGGAGGTTGAGGCTACAGTGAGCCAAGACTGTACCACTGCACTCCAGCCTGGGTGACAGAGCAAGACTCCATCTACCCCCTGCCCCCCATAAAATCCAGTTGTCAACAAAATTATGAGTCACGTAAAGAAACAAAAAGATATGGCCATACCTGGGGGAAAAAAATCAACCAATAGAATCTGTCCCCGAGAATGTCCAGATATTGGACTTAATAGAACAAGACTTTAAATCAGCTGTTTTAATTATGTTCTAAGAACTAAAGAATTGATTTTCAGTAGCTTTGAATAAAAATAAAAAAAAAGAACTAAAGAAAACCATATCTAAAGATCTAAAACATGACTCCAATGACTTGCCAGAGATTATCAACAGATGGAAATCATTAAAAAAAAAAAAAAGATTAACAAAATTGACAAACCTTTAGCTAGATTGAAAGAGAAAAGAGGGAAGAAGACTCACATTACTACTAAATCATGAAAGAAAGATGGTATATCACTACCAATCTTACACAATCTCCCTTTCCTTTTTCCTAGCTATTCCGAAATGTAGTACCTTTGGTCTTCTTGAAGTTGTCAAGTTTATCCTCTAGACCTTCCACAGCTGACACAGAATGGCTTCTAGGCAACCCCCTCTTTAGTGATCTCTTTGAAGGGGAAAGCATTTCCTGGTTGAAAAGATTTCTTCGAACTTTGGTCACTTCTGAAAGCATCAAAAAATAAGAAAGAAAAAGAAAAAGCCAAAGATTATCATCAATAAATGCCGCATCTGAGAAAAGAAAGATAACCAGAACAGAGAAGCTGCTTAAGGAAGCTATTGCTATAGTCACATTTGCTAATATGGTTTCCTTGAACAGCATACTCCCACAGTGCATGAACAAACATTTGCTTTTATGAATTTAAATTTTTATGTATTATTCTGCACCAGGCAGGAGGGTCCAAGGTCATTCTTCTGCATGTGGGTGAGCAGTTGTCTCCGCATCACTTGTGCAAAAGACTTTCCTTCTTCATCACATTGTCTTGGTGCCCAGAATATCAGTTGGCCATGATAAATGCTAGTGCTGATTTCTTTTTTAAAGCTAGATAGAATCCAGCAGTGAAACCTTCTAGTCCTGGGCATTTCTTTGTGAATAGTTTTTGATAACTAATTCAAACTTTTTATTTGTTATAGATCTATTCTGATTTTCTATTTCTTCTTGAGTCTGTTTTTAGTAGTTTGTATCTTTCTAGGAGTTTGTCCATTCCATCTAGGTTATCTAATTTGTTGGTATACAGTTGTTTGTAGCATTCTATTACAAATTCAATTTAAATCTAACTTTTCAGGAACACAAGTAAGGCCCACACTACTTATTAAGTTAGAAGCTTGATTCACTGTAAAATGAACATAATTCATAAATAAGAGGACGACTAACATAGGTCATGGTCCTTTTAATATATCCCATGTTATGATTATTTTTCTCATTTTGGATCTTTTTGCTGCTGTGTATTCAGCTCAGTATTGAGTACAGAAACTGTTCTTTTCAATTCTACAGATTTCATTCTTCTTCTTCTGCCTACTTTACTAAGCTGCTAGGCCATTTAAACTTTTTTTCTTCACTCTAAATCATGAAAGTTCTGATCATCTATACTCAAAATTAGAAAAAATAGCTGAAAAGTCAAGAAATACTTGGCAAAGCTAGCAAGACAATACCTTAATCTTAAGGAAGATAGCCTGGTGGAAGTGATTCAAAAATTCACCAAGGGTGAATTCTTCAAAAATTAATCATTTAAACCCAAACCAAATAATCTAGGATCCACAAACTGGGAGCAATCCTTGTGTTTACCCATCAATGACATAAACATTAATATCAAGGACATCAGTAACACATACCAAAGTTTTAAAAATTGTTTCCCTATCTCCATTATAGGAGTTCCTATTACCTAACTTAGGCTGTTGGTAAAACTGATTTATGACCTGAAAACCAAACGTGGTTATTTTCTATTTTTCCCAATGTTTTGAAAAGTTTAATGTCTACAGAAAGTTTCAAATAATAATAAAATCAAACATATGCCCATTACTAACGTTCACCGACTGTCAATATTTGTTTCTCCTTCCTTCTCTATGTACAATATTCTCCCTAAATACTAGAGAGTAAATTGCAAACATTGCAGCTGTTCAATTCCTAAAGGTCAGCATGTATCTCCTAAGAACAAGGACATTCTCCTCCATAACCCCCATGCCATTATTACACTCAAAATATTTTTAACATTCAAACAATATTATCTAGTATACACCACTTCTTCACATTTCTCTAATCACATCAATAATATCCTTTCTAGTATTTTTTTCCCCTAAATTTAAGATCCAAGCAGGGATGATGGAATGCATTTAGCTGTCATGCTTAAACTCCATTCATCTAAAACAGTTCCACTACCTCTTTTCTTTTTCCTTTCTTCTGGCTTTCATGATAGTGTTTTCTTTTTAAGATTTCAGACCAGTCATTTTGTAAAATGCAGTATTTTGAGACTATTCCTAGGGGAATGTGTCCATGGTATTTGGACATATTTTATTAGCCAACAGTCATATCAAGCCGTAATTTGTAACTGTAAGCAGCTGCTTAAATACATACAATAAAAATAAATTTGTCATTCTAGTGAATAAATATATACACTGAGAAAACAGTATACCTTGCACTGTATCTTTCACTGGCTGAGAAGGCTGCTGAGGAGCAGGGTGGGAGTTCTCCTGAAAGATAGGAAAACCCAAAAAGAAAATTTAAATAGGCATTCATTGAAATAAAAATTTCACATGAACTCTTTGACTCTTGCAATTCATTTATAGGGATCCATAATAAAAATAAAATGCACAACAGAAATGTTCCAAAGACACTGCTGTAATATAGTAATACAAAATAAAAAACATTATAAATGCCCATAAACAGTGAAACAGTTAAATAAATTACATTCCCATCCAATACAGACATTCCAAGAATAAGGAAGGAAGGCCCCTCTGTATATGGTTGAGCATCCCTAATCTGAAAATACAGAATGCTCCAAAATCCGAAACGTTATGAGCTCCAACACAACACTCAAAGGAACACTCATTGGAGCATTTTGGATTTCTGGATGTGGGATGCTAGACTAGTAAGTACATGTCATACAAATGTTCCAGAATCCAAAAATAGCTGAAATTGGAAACACTTCTGCTCCTAAGAATTTTGGGTAAGAGATACTCAACCTGTACTAACGTAGAGATCTGTGATGGGAGGAAAATGGAAAATCTTAAGCATTCTAAGTTATATCATTTATATGTATGTATATAACAGAGCTGCAAAAATCTTCGGTGTTACTGGTAAATACAGAAAAGGGCCTCGAAATATACACAACAAACCATCATCAGTGATTACTTCTGAAGAATGGATGGAGAAGGAACACCCTAATTGTAAAAATATGTCATACATCCAATTTCCTATCCAGGGGTCAGCAAACTACAGTGTACAGACCAAATTTGGGCCACCTCTTGTTTTTGAAAATAAAGTTTTACTGAAACATAGTCATGCTTCTTTCTTTCCATAACGCCTGTGGCTGCTTTCCCACTACAGCAGTAGAACTGAATAGATGTTGCAGAGACTGGACATCCTGCAAAGCCTAAAACATCTACTATCTGGCCCTTTACAGAAAACGTTCATCAACCCTTGTTAATCTATGTAATTGAATGAAAAACTAGGAAAGTATGTCCTGGAGGTATTAGGGCAGGATCAAACCTTTTTCTTTTCTTTTTTAAATAATTGTGCTCTTCTGGAGTTAAGATACACAAAAGAAATTAATATACATTAATGTAATTAATGCTATAGATCTATACTTCAGCTATAAGTTCACTGCTTCCCGAGTTAACTACATTCATCCTTCGGAGAACTGAGATTTATTCTTTTAAAAACATCTGGTCCTTTCAGTTAAATAACTGTCACTTATCTATGGTACCAACTTTGACATGAAAAAACATTACTAACAACAATCAAATCCTGACCGCAGCAATTTTTTTTTTTTTGAGACAGAGTCTCTGTAGTCCAGGCTAGATTGCAGTGGCTTGATTGTAGTTCGCTGCAGCCTCAAACTCCCAGGCTCAAGCGATCCTCTCATCTCAGCCTCCTGAGTAGCTGGGACTACAGGAGTGTACCATACCTGGCTAATTTTAAAATTTTTTTGGAGAGACAAGGTCTCACTATGTTGCCTAGGCTGGTCTCCAACTCCTGGGGCTCAAGTGATTTCTCCTGCCTTGGCCTCCCAAAGTGCTGGAATGATAGGTGTGGGCCACTGTGCCCAGCTGTAATTCTGATCTTAGAGAAGCAAACTGTCTTGTTCAATTGAAAACAAAAGTTTCAAAGTGTGCTAGAAAGATCTGCAAATCATTGTAAAATCTAGTGAGAATAAAGGCCTGGCAACTTTTGGCCATTCACTTCTGGATTTTCCAATCTTCAGTCATGATTGTGAGATATATAAGATTTGCATTTTATTCACAGGTAAAGTATAAGAAAGTGAACACCACTAACCCTTTAAAAGAAATCCCACCTCCAATTCCAAAGGAAAGCTACAAATATCTAGAAACAGAACAAACCACCATTATAATGACTAATGCTTCTAAAGCTAGTTCTCATAGAATTTTAACTCTTCTCAGATAGTTCATGCAGTTGAAAAGTTTCATTGTATTTTTAGTCTTTTTTCCTTGGCAAGACATTACTTCTACTTAGTAAATAGATTTCAGCTAGATTTCTTTTTCAACCAATAGAGACCTCAAGTCCTTTTACCAACTACCACAGAAACAACAATAGTCCCCTTTATCTGTGATTTCACTTTCCACAGTTTCAGCCATAGTTAACCACAGCCCCAAAATGGGTGGATATAATACAATAAGATCTTGAGAGGGAGGCCACATTCACATAACTTATATTATATTGCTACAATTGTTCTATTTTATTATTGTTGTCAATCTCTTACTGTGCCTAATTTATAAATTGTACTTTATCACAGATATGCATGCATAGGAAAAAAAAAAACAGTACTATATACAGGGTTCAGTACTATTTGTTGTTTCAGGCATCCACTGGGGGTCTTGGAACTTACCTTCTGCAGATAAGGGAGGACTACCTCCTGGCTTCATGATGGTCATCATCCTCTTTTTCAAAAAATTTGTCATTCATTCATTCATTCATTCACTCACTTGTTTAAGAGAGACGAGGTCTTGCTCTGTCACCCAGGCTGGAGTGCAGTGGCGCAATCACAGCTCACTGCAGCCTTGACCTCCTGGGTTCAAGCGACCCCCACCCTGGCCTTAGACTCCCGAATAGCTGGGCCTACAGGCATATACCACCATGCCTGGCTAATTCTTTAAATTTTATTTTTTGTAGAGACAGGGTCTTGCGATGTTGTCCAGGCTGGTCTCAAACTCTTGGTGTCAAACTATCCTCCCTCCTCTGACTTCCAAAGTGCTGGGATTATAGGTGTGAGTCCCTGTGCCTGGTCTAAACTTGTTATTGAAGTAAAATATAACATACTGAAAACTACCTTCTGATATGCAACCAAAGTCCTGTCATAATTGTATATTATCTTCCAGTGACCTCTTTGCTTATTTTAGTTATTGTTTTATGAGTGTTCTTATCTATGTTAAAGATTCTGAATTAATTCATTCCTTTTACTTGCTGTTTTTCTTTATATTACCTCTAACTATCACACTCTTGAGTACAATTGTTAATCTCTTAACAAGTTTATATTTCTTTATTCCTTGGATTACAGTTTTATAAGCATTCATAAAAAAATTTAATATTATTTCTGTATCCTCCAAAGTTCATTTTCCTAAAAGTAGAGACACTGCCTTTTTGTTATTTATTGTATCATGTCAAGCTGGACGGATTACTTACTTTTTTCGTAGCTCTCTTTGACACTTTGGGAATTTCAATTTGTCGAAGATTCTGTGAAACCTCAGCAATGCTTTTATGTCTTATTAATGCATTTTTCCTTTTAAAAATAGAAACAGTCAATACATACTAGATAGAGGTTATATGTAGTTAAATTCAAATGGAACTAGAATCTAAGTAAAATAAAATACAATTTAGATAAAAGCCAGTTATCTTAGGGTTAGTCTGGATTTATAACAAAACAAGACACCCCAGAATTTTCAAAAGTAACAAATTCAACTAGTTATGAACAATGAAAAGCATCAAGGGAAATTTAAAAAGCTGAAACTCTAAGCTTGTTTCATAAAAGGCCTAGTTCTTGGAGCCCTCATGTGGACAGTACAGAAGGGCTTTGTGAAATAGAAAATCAATACTATACAGTCACACAATGTTTCAATGATGAACTGCACACATGTCAATGGCCCCATAGGTTATAATAAAGCATATGTAGAAACCTTATACATGACACGACATATTGGCATTACAGATCAAGTAGGGGAAATGACTGATATCCAGTAACAATGCTGGGATGTTAGCTTTTCCATATGAAAAAATATATACTATCTAGGTTTTGGTAGGCACACTCCAATGTTAGAGCAACAAAAATTGCCTAACAATGTGTTTCTCAGGATGTAGCCCTGTTGTTAAGCAAAACATGACTACATATTTCCTAGATAATATAGATTGTCAGATGCTCCTATTTAGGAACTCCAATAGTTGGCTTCTCTAATTCAGACCTAAGGGCAGCTATTAATTCAACAAATTATATGGACAAAGATTGGACTGTGGCTGAAACACATCTTTTATCAGAACTAGAACAGTGCAAGCAACTCCTTTGACTCTTTGAGCTCTTACCTTCTCTTCTTGGCTGATCTGGTACGAAGGTCCTCTAGTTCATCAGATTCAGTGCTGCCTGACACTGATCTACGAGCACTTGACAAAAAAGGCACAGAAAGAAGTGGTGATTTGTTCTCTTGTGTCATGGAGTCATCACTGAAAAAATCTGTAGGAAGGACACCAGCCAGCTTCTGAGGAATCACAAACCCTAGGCTGTTGTAAAGATTTCCAAGTGTCTTTGGGATAGAGTCAATATACCTGTGGAATAGATTGATTGAATATGAAATAGAGAATTACCATCTTACCCTTTATTCCCTCCCTCACCCCAGCCTAAGAAGTAGTCCTACAATTCCAAAATTCAGAGACAATACCATATATAGGTCTTGATAAAACAATTTTAAAGTTAAGTTAGTAACCATCAAACTTACAGTCTCAAAATTTCCTCCAGAAACTGTGCTAGGTATGCTGAATCCTCCGTTAAACATACCATGCGCAGCAAATCTGTCACCTGAAGGAGATTTTAGAATATTACTAGACAGATGCCCTCTGAAAGCATCTAGAGCTTCTTCCCATGGCACTAAGCTAGATACTTGCCTCCTCCACTACTTGTTCCATATCATCGGGACTTTCATTTATTGAAGGGCATTGCAGACACATCTCCAAACGAAGAAATACCTGAAGCTGGCACCTTGAGAGAAAAAAAATACTTGGTCTACTTTGGACATCACTTAACAAAAAGCTCCTTCCTTAAGCATAGATCTATTTATATAAGAAACAACAACCAAAAAGGAAAAAAGAGCCGGTACCTTCTCTAAAAACTGATATAGGCTGGGCGCAGTGGCTCCTGCCTGTAATCCCAGCAGTTTGGGAGGCCGACGTGAGCAGATCACCTGAGGTCAGGAGTTTGAGACCAGCCTGACCAACATGGAGACACCCTGTCTCTACTAAAAATACAAAATAAGCCAGGTGTGGTGACACATGCCTGTAATCCCCAGCTACTCAGGAGGCTGAGGCAGAAGAATTGCTTCAACCCAGGAGGCAGAGGTTGCAGTGAGCCGAGATCCTGCCATTGCATTCCACCCTCGGCAACAAGAGCAAAATTCTGTCTCAAAAACAAAGTAACAACAACAAAAAACCCTGATACAGTTATTAGATAAATAGGTGATTCAAGCTGCATATTATATCAAAAAAAAATTGGCTACAAAAGCATCTTCATGCAACTGGCAATCATTTTTTTTTTTTTTAAGATAGGGTCTTACTGTGCTGCCCAGGCTAGAATGCAGTGAGTGCAGTGCTGGGATCATAGCTCACAGTAATCTTGAACTCCTGGACTCAAGTGATCCTCCTGCCTCAGCCTCCCAAGTAGCTAGGACTATAGGTGTACACCACCATGCCCACTTAATTAAAAAAAAAATTGGTAGAGACAGGGTCTCACTATGTTGCCCAGGCTGGCCTCAAACTCCTGGCTTCGAGCAGTCCTTCTGCTTTGGCTTCCCAAGGTGCTAAGATTACAGGCATGAGCCACCATGTCACAAACAATCTATTTTAAACTGATACAAGCTCATCTCATAGCTTTATTTTGGAGTAATGATTTTTAAAAAATGGTAGTTACTTACTCTCTAACTTTGTCTTCCTTATCCAGTTTTTTTCCTAGATTCTGTCGAAGACTTTTGCTAGTTTTTAAGAGATTATTTTTTACTTGATTTAAGCAGTTCATCTAAAAACACAAAATTATTACATAGGAGAATAATGTTACTTGCCATTCTTTCTAATTTCTTTCACAGTTGACTAAAGCCCTAAGAAGGGAAATACATTCCCTTACAAATTTCTCTATTCTTTCATTTGAATGGAAAATAGTGATGTGAAAATTCTTCTTTTGTATCTTTAAAAAGAACATGGTAAAAAGTCATTCTGAGAGCAAGTGGGCATGGATGAAATAAGCCAGCAGCTACAAAGTGTTTTAAAAGAAATGTTCCACAAAGCAGTGATTAAGAAGCCTAAGTATCATAAACAAATCCTCCCAATTGCTTCAGAGAAGGAGCTCCGTGATGGCCACTGAACACAAATAAAACAATAACGACACGGTCTAAAACAGTGATTTGCAACACCCCCAGTGCATAAGAATTATCCAGGGGGCTTTATCAAAGTACCAATCCCAGAGATCTGTTTCAGTTTTTTTGGAGAGAGCGAGGCATCAATATCAATATATTATTTTTAAATATTGTAGGTGATTCTTAAGTACAGCTAGGGTTAAAAACCATGGGCTTAATCATGCAGCTAACATACAGCTCACGTGAGAAAAGCCTTTTCATTAGGAGAGAATTACATGTAATTATCCCCACTCAACCCATCTCTTTGATTTATGCCTTACCAGTTCACCATATCCACCTTCTGAGATCTGGAACTGTACTTACTCCCTTGCTCATCTTACCATTTTTGAATCACGTGTGGCATAACAGATTTTTTCCAAGACATTAACCAAATCCACCAACAACCAACCAACCACTATATCCATGACAAACAACAATATCCAGACTCTCTTACTTCTAATTCCTTGGTGCCTTTTGATTTTAGGAACATTTTAATAGTTGAGATCATGTTTCGAGCACATGAATACAACATGATTTCTCCTGTGGCCACAGTCTTTTGGTAATTTTCATGTATATATGATAGTAGCTCTTCTTCAGTTTTAAAATCTGTGAAAAACAAAATAAAATGGATTAATCATATCTTGCTCGAGTCCTTTATTATTTAGGCCAGTAGTTGTCAACTGGGGGAAATATTTCCTTGCAGGGTAACGCTTGGCTATGTATAGATCGTCATGACTGATGGTGGTGGGGTGTGTGTGTTGGGCAGGGGGATGGGGCAGTTAGCTGCTGGCACCCAGTATGTAGAAGCCAGGGATGCTGTTAAACATCCTACAATGTATAGGACAGCCCCACAATAAAGAATTATCTGGTCTAAAATGTCAATAGTCCAGAGGCTGAGAAAGTACAGAGATAAGTGATTAACTTAATTTAATTTTATTTGAGATAGGGTCTCACTCTGTCACCCAGGCTGGAGTGCAGTGGCACAATCTAGGCTCACCACAACTTCCACCTCGCAGGCTGAAATGATCGTCCCACTTCAGCCTCTGGAGTAGCTGGGACCACAAGCATGTGCCATCATGCCTGGCTAATTTTCTGTATTTTTGGTAGAGACAGGGTTTCACCATATTGCCCAGGCCAGTCCTGAACTCCTGGATTCAAGCCATCTGCCCACCTTGGCCTCACAAAGTGCTGGGATTACAGGCATGAACCACCATGCCCAGCCAAGTGATTAATTTTAAGGCTCTGCAAACCAAGTGTAGGTGTTAAAAATTTAAAGGTAGGAAGAAATAAAACTGTCTTTGGTCATATGACATAATTAGAAAATCTGAAAGAACCAACAACAAAACTCCTGGAACTAACAGGTGATTATAGGAAATGTGCAGGATACAAGGTTAATAAATGAAAGTCCATTGCTTTCCCATATACCAGCAATGTACAAGCAGAATTTAAAAACACATTACCATTTAAATTAGCACCCCCGTAAATATGAAATACCTAGGTATTAAATCTAGCAAAATTTGTATAAGCTCTAAATGAAGAAAACTACAAAATTCTATTAACAAAATCAAATAACTAAGTAAATGGAGAGATATTCCATGTTCACAGCAAGAAAGACTCAATACTGTCAAGATTTCATACTCCCAATTTGATCTATAGATTCCATGGAATCCCTGTCAAATTAGTTATTTTCTGCATATTGACAAACTGATTCTAAAGTTTATAAGAAAAGGCAAAAGACCCAGAATAACTAACTCAATACTGAAGGAGAACAAAGTTGGAGAACTGATAGTACTGAATTTCAGGACTTAGTACAAAGCTATAGTAATCAAGACAGTTTGTGTGGTATTCGTGAAAGAAGAGACAGATCAATTTAACAGGAGAGCCCAGAAATAATAGATCTACATAAATATAGGTCTATAGTTAACCGATTTTTTTTTTTGACACAGAGTCTTGCTCTGTCACCTAGGCTGGAGTGCAGGAGTGTGATCTCGGCTCACAGCAACCTCTGCCTCCCAGGTTCAAGCAATTCTCATGCCTCAGCAACCAGAGTAGCTGGGACTACAGGTGCATGCCACCACACCCGGCTAATTTTTGCATTTTTAATAGAGACGGGGTTTCACCATGTTGACCAGGCTGGTCTCAAACTCCTGGTCTCCAGTGATCTGCCCTCAGGTGATCTCAGTGTGCCTAAGTGCTGGGATTACAGGTGTGAGCCATAGCACCTGGCCTCAATTGATCTTTGATAAAGGAGCAAAGGCAATATAATAGTGGAAGACTAATATAATCATCTTCGACAAAAGCAGAAAGAAGTTACTAAAAATGTTCAATATTCAAACATCAATAAACTTGATGTATGGACAGGTATAAAACCAGATACTCAACAATTAGAGAATACATATTATTTTCAAGTACACAGGTAATATTAACAAAACTTGACCACATATTAGGTCAGTTTCAGCAAATATTAAATAATCTTACAGACCACATTAAGCACAGTTCCAAAAATATTAAAAGCTAATTATAAAACACTCCCTTATATTATGGATGTCAGAAAATATTTATAAGTATCAATGAAAATAGAAAACAGCAAATATATAATACAGTTAGTTATACTTAAAGAGAATATGTACAGACTTTACATTTAAGGGATTATTTTTGTAAAGAAGATAAAAACAATTAACTAGCTAAGGGTCCAACGCATGAAGTAATATGAGAGAGTAAACCCCAAAAATAAAGGCAGGAAGGTAACTATAAAGAACAGAAATGAACAGAAAACAAAGCAACAACAGTGATCAATAGAAACAAAAGATGGTTCTTTGAAAAGCCAAATGCGTATACTCCAAGAATGTGAAGAATAAAAAAAGAAAAAAAAGAAAAGAAAAGCCAAATGAGGCTGGGCTAGTGGCTCACACCTGTAATCCCAGCCATTTGGGAGGCCAAGGCGGTGGATCACCTGAGGTCAGGAGTTCAAGACCAGCCGGACCAGTATAATGAAACCCCATCTCTACTAAAAATACAAAAATTAGCTGGGTGTGGTAGAATGCACCTGTAATCCCAGCTACTCCGAGGCTGAGACAGGAGAATCACTTGAACCAGGGAGCCAGAAGTTGCAGTGAGTTGAGATCTCGCCAGTGCACTCCAGCCGGGGAAATAAGAGTGAAACTCTGTCTCAAAAAAAAAAAAAAAAGCCAAATAAAACAGAAAACTCTATAGCAAGATTGAGCAATTAGAGAGAGAGAGAGAGAGAGAGAGAGAGAGAGAGAAGGCATAAATACTAGACATAAAAAAAGCAGGAATTCAAAATACTCTTAGAAGTGAGGTCTAGTTTTGTTTCCATAAAGGTACCCAGTTGTTCCAGCACCATTTATGGAAAAGATTATCTTTCTCATGGAATTATTGGGGCCCCTTTGTAAAAAATCATTTTGCCACTATTGTGCAGGCTTATTTCTGACAGAATCTAGACCAGAAATGATGATCTTGCACACTGTCTTCAGTACTGTTGTTTCTGCCTTCCCTTGCATTATCATCCACATTTCACACACCTTTACTAGCCCATTAAAGGTGTTCTGTCCCATTCAAACTCATTATCATCTATGGTTCTTATTCCACAGAAAAAAAAAACCATTAAAGAAGCATAAAACTTTCACTCGAGAATTTTCAAAAGCACTCCGAGATGACATCAAAATACAGCACAATTCAATTTATTATTTTTTTTAAAAAGGAAAGAAGGCCAGGCATGGTGGCTCACGCCTATAATCCCAGCACTTTGGGAGACCAAGGTGGGTGGATCATAAGGTCAGGAAATCTAGGCCATCCTGGCTAACATGGTAAAACCCTGTCTCTACTAAAAATACAAAAAACTAGCCAGGCATGGTGGTGCGTGCCTGTAATCCCAGCTACTGAGGAGGCTGAGGCAAAGAATCGCTTGAACTTGGGAGGTGGAGGTTGCAGTAAATCGAGATTGAGCCATTGCACTCCAGCCTGGTGACAGAGCGAGACTCCATCTCAAAAAAAAAAAAAAAGTAAAGAAAAAAATAGGAAAATAGAAGCTGCTGTTTTAAATTATTCCCACTTGTGAAAGATGTCACCTAACCTAGCCCTAGATGACTCATGAACCCTTTCTCTTCTCTCTTTAATCACAAATATAAAACTTCTTTAACCATCTGTCCTATGCCCAAGCCATGACCCTTTTGCTTGATGACTCTGCTTATGCGAATTCTCCATCTGGAATGCTCCTTTACCTTTCTGTCTTCTAATTCTGCCCATTCCTGGAAGTCTAGCCTGGACTCCAGTGGTTCCTAGAAGCCTCCGCAGCTTATCCAGCCCTCATCTTCCCTAGTCTGGTCTTTACTTCTCAAACGGGCTTGTATTTTCTCTTTTAGACTTTTGGCTCTCTTATTAGTCGTGTGTGTGTGTGTGTGTGTGTGTGTGTGTGTGTGTGTGTGTGTGTGTGTGTGTGTGTGTGTGTGTGTGTGTGTGTGTGTGTGTGTGTGTGTGTGTGTGTTTGTTTTTTTTTTATGT